>CAIGRT010153420.1:27188-42608 GCA_903798405.1 Fraxinus platypoda | reverse complement strand
TTATTATTATTATTATTATTTAGTGAAAGGGAAAAGAATAGGTTAAAAAAAAAAAAAAATCTCAATGGAAGTTTATGTGATTTTCTAAAACACAGAGGATTTCTCTAATATTGTTGGTTAGTTGAGGAGGAATCAGATACATAAATTTACTCAACCGTGTCGGATTTGCTAGAGAAACTCTCGAGGGCTATTCCTAGAGTTCATATTCTTGGAATTGCTATACCATTTTCATTCCATTTGTTTGGATTGTTTATGGATTAATTTCAATAACAGTTAATGGCAATTGAAGCAATTTTCTTACTGTAATGGTCACTCAGGTTTCTAATGGTTGTACTAATGATCACTCAACTAGAAACGTTAACCTAAAGTTCTACATCTCACTGTAAAATTTTATGTGTTCACAAATGACGTTAACTAGCACTCGACGTCGGACAAAGTCGTGTTGATTGAAGCTAAAAACGTAATTATTAAGCGTGTTTTCTCTATGTTGTTAGTTGGCAAAGCTTCACATTTTTTTTAAGGTCCCCATTGTTGGTTTTTGGAACTAGCTAACTCCACTTATATCCATGTGGCATGTTGGAGTATAGCATTAACATGTAGGATTTCAGGCAATGTTTCGATTTGAATGACCGTTAAAGTAATCCTTCAAAAACTCGAATGATTACTATCATAAGAAAATTACTTAAATTACCAATTTGATAATTTTAATAAACTTTAGTGACCGTTGAAAATAACCGATTTTCAACGTTTCTGAATGCGAATCAAAACGACTCAGCATATAATATAAGAACGTGATTATTGTTTTCTATTTGTGGAAGAGAAGTCAGAGTACCTTCATAGGAGCAGTGTAAAATCAATTGCGTTTGATTGCATTCATTGATAACTTGAGAGAATTGAAATAAAAAAATTAATTGCTTTTAATTTTAGAATTTGTTTTGGTTTTAATAATTATGCTAAAACATGTTTTCTCTATGTTGTTAGTTGGCAAAGCACATTTTGTTGGCTTATTTTTCAAGGTCCCCCCATTATTGTTTGTTTCTGGCACTAGTTAACACCGGTTATATCCATGTGGCATGTTGGAGTGTAGCATTAACATGTAGGATTTTAGGTAATGCTTTGATTCGAATGACCATTAGAGTAATCCTTAAAAACTCGAATGATTACTATTATAAGAAAATTACTTAAATTACCAATTTGATAATTTTAACAAACTTTAGCGACAGTTGAAAATAACCGATTTTCAACGTTTCCGAATGCGAGTCAAAACGAATCAACAAATAATATAAGAACGTAATTATTGTTTTTGATATGTGGAAGAGAAGTCAGAGTACCTTCATAGGAGTTTTGGTTTTACTGTTTAGTTTTTGTCGACAAGGTCCTAAGATTTGTAATTTCAAAAGTGCGAGACAATGGTATCATGTTTTTTTATAGTGAATTATTCGTCTGTAACAGGGGCGGATATAGGGGAGGGCAGGGCTGGGCTGTAGCCCCCCCCCAAAGGCCCAAATTTTTTTCTTAAGGTTATTTTTATTATTAAAAACATTTGTTGAAAGTGATTTGAGTATATATTTAGTGACGCTCTTTAATCCTTTTTGAGTTTTTATCACTATTCAATTAGCCCTTGTTTGTCTACCATTATTCCAAAAAATTATTTGCTACAGTAAAATTCTTCACCACACATTCACCCAATAAAATATTCTACACGCAAACCAATAAAGTTACTTTAATTTTCAACCACACATTTTTCAAAAAATACTATTCATTACACTAATTTTCTCCCAATAATGAGAGACAAACAAGCTCTAGAACATGAAGTCTATTTTCCCACAATTAAAACATTTGTTAATAAACTGGAAATACACCATTAAATGCCTAATTAGCTATACTCTGTGACCTTATAATACTTCTCGTCATCATGATCTTCGTGGTCATATGTCTCACAATCATCATGCCTTAGGGAAGGAGCTAAGAATTGTGGCCCGAGGTGTAGTTGACACATTTCTAGTGGAACTGGATGGACCATTGGCCTTGTTCTTAACTTTACAGTTTTCAAATTTAACGACACGTTTCACAAATGGATCACTAGCCTTTTTCATGCACCTAGGGGGTTACGGGGCGAGCTGCTAGCATCGATTTTCTCGTAAGAGTTATTCTTTGACTTGTTAATATAAGTAAACTACACTTTTTCAGTAAAATAAATAAATTATACTAGCTTGGCTCGCCCCACCATGGGACAAGCCGAGCCACACTTTGCATGGTTGAGTGAGTTGGCTCGCGTTCTGCTTGCCCCAGGCAAACATGAGCCGACTTCCCGACGAGCCTTCAGACTTAACACCTCTATTTCAACTTAATTTCTTTAGTTGTAGTAGAAGGACTAGAAACCTCAAGCTCACTTTTGCCACTTGACGATGATTTGCTAGAACCGAGAACACTTCTTAGACAAGTTCTTCCATTGCTCTAATTGGGGACCTTTCACGCTTGGATTTCTGAAGTGGTCAAGGAGCCGATTTTTTAGTTCTATCGAGCAGTGTGGTCGAACAATTATTTGATACAAGTAGAACAAACCACCTGAGATGACCCCATTGATCAAAATATCTCAGTTGGGTCCAAGGGCGGAGCCAGGAATGAAGGGTACCGGGGGCTACTGGGTTGGACAGTGGAAAAAATGGGCTTTAACCAATTTTTTTTTTACAAAAGCTGGGCTTGGGCAAGGGTGGGCCAGAAATGNCGGAGAAGAGTGGTGATCGGAAAGTCGGTTGGGATGGTGGAGGTGGGGTGGGGTAATTATATTAAATATTTAATAATAAATTGATTTAATAATTCATTAATTATTAATTAAAAATTTAAAAAACCTTATTTGTGATTTTTCAAACTTGTTTTTGTATTTTTGAAAATGTGTAAAGTAAATACCTTAGAAATATATTGTTCCCCTTTTTTTTTTACAAAAGCTGGGCTTGGGCAAGGGTGGGCTACAGCCCACGCCTATCTCCGCCACTGATTGGGTCCCAATCATTATTCAGAAATGTACTTGGACAAACGGTAAATATTTGCAGATTTTCATATACAAACGTGCTGAGATAATTTTTAATTGAACTCTGCTACATGTACAAGCCTCGTTACAAATAGGTTGACGGATGTGGCATGCATCTATCCCTTAATTTGAATTTTTGAAATTCAAATCACTGATCAAAATGCATCTGTGAACTTACTTGTACAAAATCATATATACAAGTAGGTTAATTATTTTTAATTTACTATCATGATGTATAGATCTTGTAGTACCAGTATTTTCCGTCAAATATGCCCCGTTTGACCTCATTAAAATTATAATTTATTTTTCTTTCTCTTCTTATTAACCATACATTCTTCAATAAAATAATATTACACGTAAAATAAAACCTTTTTTCTTTAATTACACATTTTTCAAAAAAAAAATACTATTCTAAAAGTTATAATCCCAAATAATGGGGGTCAAATGGGGGCTATATTTGAACACTAAACAAATTAAGTCATGTTTGGTGATGATTAAAATCAGATTTTTAGTAGATTTTGTTACGTTCCTGTTTGGCCCAATTAAATTAAAATTCATTTTTCTCTATCTTTTTATCAACAACATATTCTTTAATAAAATAATATAACACATAAACCTAGAAACTTTTCCTTCTTTTTCAACTACACATTCTTCAAAAAATTATTTTTCTCCTTATTAAAATGTGAAATAATGGAGCCCAAATATGGGCTAAAAATCGATGAAATGTGTGATTGAAAAGTTGTGGATTCCATAAAATGTTTGATTAAAATTCGTTGTTGACTTTAACTTGTATTAAAATTTGAACTTTAATTTTTACCAAACGGGGGCTAAGTCTTTGTTTAGCGCTTATTTTCTAAAACTATTTTTTTCACTCTTATTTTCAACCATAATTTTTCTCAATAAAATAATTATGCACATAATTCATACATTTTTCCTATTTTTCAAGAATACATTCTCTTAAAAAACACTTTTCATTAGCTAAGACTACTTAATGCCCCGTCACGGCCACACCCCTATCTTTTGATAAATATTGGAGAGCTAAATCACACAACCAAATGAAACTTGGAGATAAAAGGACGAATTAAGAGTTATTTTGCATTGTCAGCTCCATCAAAACTTCAAGAAAGACGGCGATCTACTGCTGGTTTTAACCGTAGATCCCAAAGGTTTTAGGGATATGGCCATATGGGAATTGAGTCTTCTGTTTTAATTTTGTAATCTGTCTGGCTTAGTTTCTACTTTGTAAAGTTAGAGAGAGGATCATATAAGTTTTATTCTTGAAAACCTTTGAAGGTATCAACTTTGGTTACATAGTGCATTCCTATTACTAACAAAGCTCAACAAGGATGTAAATCATCTTGATTGAAATATGATAAAACTTTGTGTTCTGATATCCATCTTTTTTTCAGTTCTTGTTGGGGCTTTATGTAACTTTCCACTTAATTCCATTATTCATCTACTTTTTACACAACATAATCTAAATTCCTTGTTTAAGATGAATTGTAACACACAGTGAGCATTACATATTACAATATAATTCTGCATGGAAGAAACCATCACGAAGTTTCACATTATTCATCACTAGTGTATTGGAAGGTGGCCGGGGCGAGTTATGGATAATTAGGATGCATTTGGTAAACCTCGGTAGATGATCCAGAAGGACTCGAATAAGATCCATAAGTATCGTTCTTTTCATCATCGTCGTTAAGCTTTTTCTTGCTATTGACATCGGCTGCTGCTGGTACAGAATCGGCCATTGGATTCGTCGTTGAGGTACCGGTTTTTTTAGGCGTTTCATTAATGTTATTTGCTCCAAGGATGTGATGATCAGTTGTGCCTTTTTCTTGATTCAGTAATTGTTCTTCCAGAAGAAACCTTTTGCTATGAGCTTGAAGGTATAAGCTAGTTTTAGTCATCAATTGTCACATGGTGCGCCAAATTAACTGTTCTAATGCAAGATAAGTAGATAACTACTGTTATAATGACATTACCATATTGTCAGCTGCTAAGAAAACAAGGAACTGAACTATGATTGAGGCCTTCATGACTTGCTTGTAATTAGTTAGCATCAAATATTGACATAAATTATAAACATTTCAGATAAAATACCTGCTTCAAATACTCTCCTACTATATATGGGAATGGGATTTACTGTGTTTTAGGATACAAGCAGGGGCGGACCTACATGAGGTTTTTAGATTTCCCGATTTTTCTTCAGATTTTTTTCTAAGGTTTTTTGGTTTCGCCCCCACTGAACTTCCTTCCTGGGTCCGCCCCCGGATACAAATAGACAGAATTTATAGAAAATTTTATCCTGTTAAGTTTTAGTGAAAGGTGACCTAGAATGTCATTACTACAGGTTTATTGATTTAGTGGACTATTTACATCTCAATGACTGTTGGAATATAGAACATAAGTTTAATATGTCATTTCACGTGCAGGTTAGATTCATTTTTTTTTGTCAAAAACTCGATATATGAATATTTTTTTTAAATGCATGGTGATGAGACCTGAACTTTTGCCTCGTGTGATACCATGTTGAACTAATTCATTCAAACATTTAAACCAAGAAAGATGGTGATAAGATTACGAATTGTTTGTGTCGAAAATGGAAATATAAAAGAGAAATGATGAAGATTGGATTACTTCGAGAAATTCCAAGCTTCCAAAGTATTGGTAGTTCGAAGAATCAGTGTAACTTTAAGTACACTACATCTGTAGAAATAATTCTTCCCTCGTTTCAATTTTTTCTCTCGACATAAAAGATGACTCTCACTGAGAACTAGAATATAGAGACGACTATCGACTAATACAAATAATACTCCCATAAAACCTATGACTACATCGACCCGTTCAAACTAAAAATAACACATAAAAATCGTACAATTGCAAAATAGAAACACTATTGAAAATATTCCTTAAAAAAAATGAAAATATGTTTATTTATTATTGAAGATATGCGTTGTTTGGTAGGATTAAAATTAGATTTTTCATAGAATTTGACGAAATTTATATTTGAAAAGTTGTAGATCTCATGAAATATGGGTTTAAAATTAATTGTTAACTTTAAATTAGATTAAAATATATATTTTAATACCTACCAAACGGGGCATAATCTTATGACCTGCTAGATATTTCCAAAGGCATATATAATGGCTATTTCTTTCATATTCTAATTTTGGATTGATTATGTTTCCATATTAAGTTCACTTCACAAATTCTTGTTTCGCATTAATTGTGTTTCCATATTAGGTTCACATTATTAAAGTACCACTTTGAACCAAATACCAGATGATGAGTGGCGAATGACAATATGATAATGTCATTATAACAGCAGTTATCTACTTATCTTGCATTAGAACAGTTAATTTGGACAATTGATGACTAAAACTAGCTTTTAAACAGTTTTATGATGGTTTAATCATCGTCTAATCAATGACTCTAATCGAGTGTAACTAACGAGTAATGACTAAAGACCAAGTTTTTTTTTTAAGTAACTGTTCGTTTAACTTATTTTCAACTACATATTCTTTTAATAAAATAATTTTATATGTAAATATTCAATTTTTTTTTTCAACAAATCACTTTTAATCGAAATCAAACAAGGGCTAAATTAAAGTTTCATTCGTAGCTCTTGAGCATCTTCAAGAAACTCCGTAAATACGAAATACTCTTTATTCTAAAGAGTCGGTGCTTAAAAATGAGCTCCGAGAGAGTGGGTTGACTCTCCAAATTTAGAAAGTCAAACTTACCCCCTATTTTAATGTACAATAATTGTATTTAATAAATCACATATTTCAATATTCTACTTCTTAAACTATTCAAACAACATTTAAATTGATTGGTCAATTGACATATAAAAAATTATGTTAAATAAAATATGAAGAGAAATAAATAAATATTTCTTGAAAAAAATAAAGAGCCAAAATAGGGAGCTTGTTGGAGTGTAATAAAATTTTTGACTTCTAAATTTAAAAATACTCTTTTTAATACATAAAATGTTTTTTTATAAATAAAGAGTGTCTTGGAGATATTTAGACATTCCTTTTGTGTTGCAAGTTTGACCTAAAAGTTAAAGTCCAATGCTAGAAGAAATAATTTTAACATTAATAATTGAATCTTTCTAATTAACCATATTTCTATGCATCTAAACTAGTGATATATCTTCCACTGAAGATACATGAGCATATTAGTAGTTTCCTTGTTTCTAGTAGGATGTGATTACAGGAGAAGTTACAAAAGAGAACAAAAGCTAGACATTTCAAATACATGAACCGTTCTTGCACAATTTCATCAGCAGCATAGGTTCATAACAAAAAACATGATTAAAGTCATCTACATCACTATGTTCATCGTTGAAATAAGAAATGTCCCTGCACAGCAGATTCTATTTTTTGCTTTTGGTTCCATCACTGTCTTTTTCACTTTTCTTCTAGGTTAGAGTAGTTGTTTCCATTGACTGAAGCAAGGATCTTTTTGCCGTTGGTGCAGGAGGAGTTTCTTCATTAGACAAATATGGAGACAAATTAGGGTAAATGTGACAATTTCCTTTGTCATTGACTTCGTTCGTACCATTAGCCACTGATGATAAAGAATCCAGCATAAACATAACATCGTATTTGTATTGAGCCGACGTTGGTTCTCTTTGTTAAGTCTTTATCTAGAAAACCTTGTCATCTTCTATTGTTGTACGTATGAAGTCAGGAATGTTTGTCTTAGCATCCCGTTGAAGAAAGTATAAGTATACTTTCAAAATTGTAAATGATTGAAAAGCGTTATATTACTTGTTTGATGTATATGCATATCGATAATGTGTACTCCATTAAATTCTGTGCAGTGCATAGCATGAATTTTTCAGTTGACTCTCCAATTGCAGTTGCATTGATGTATCCAGTTGAGTCTTGTAACTCGAAGTACTACACCATCGCTCTAAAGTATTTAAATCATCAATATAATTATTTAAATTTGGGAAGACAACGTGAATTAATTTTTTCAAAGATGCCACCTCACTGTCGAAGCATATAATTATTTCATGTGAAAGTCTAATCATGCTACATGTGTGTAGTTTCTCAACTCCATTACCAATACTAGGTAAGAATCTAGAGAAGATTGGATCTAATTGACCTCTCATATTTTCAACTAATTTAAATTGCTCGAACTGTGGCCATAAATATGAATATACTAAACATGCTTGCATGATGTCTATTTTATTTCATTTTTTAATAACTGGTAACATTTGTTGGAAATCTCCTCTTAAGAAGACAACTTTTCCACCAAATGTCAATCACATTCATTAATATCTCTTAATATTTTATCTACGACTTCAATAGTATAACGATGCATCATTGGCGCTTCATCCCAAATGATCAATTTTACCATTTTTCAATAGATTTGCTAATGTACATTGCTTACTAACTAAACAAGTCGCATTACTGGATATTTCAAGAGGGATTTTAAACCTGGAATGTGCTGTTCAACCTCCAAGTAACAAAGAAGCAACAATTCTTGAAGAAACAGTAGTTATAGCTATACATTTTTTTGACCTTACAACTGAAAGTAATGCTTTGTACAAATATGTGTGGCCATCAATAAAAAACATACCACTGCCATATTAACTGCAACTATTCTCCCAAAGACATCTCGTTTCTTTCTTCGAGTCCATACTCGACTTTGTGCATCCCATACAAAAAGAGATGAAATTCTCTATATCATAAGGTCTTCACTAATTCATCTATAATATTCATCCGAAAGAATTCATTTAGCATTGTTCGTTTAGTGTAATCTCTATTCGCAATTGCTGATAAACAATTGGAGTTTCTATAGGTAATAAATTGACTATTCTCTAGATGTAACTGTAGAGAAATAACTAGTGGAAACATTTCAGATAAGATAAATTCATATATCCTTCACATTGCTTCAGGTGGTGAAATCCACCTAGCAAACTGATATCTTTCGATTTCATCAACAGCGGGTTCAGTTTTGTTATTATTTATAGAAAAACTTACCTTGTCATATCCTTTGTATAAATATTTGAGCAAACTTCTACATTGATATGGCAATCATATTTAGTAGTTAGATATGGATTATAAGATACAACCCATCTATTATCTAATAAATGTCCTCTAACTGTAACATATTGATCATTTTTACGATGTCTATAAATTGGGTAAGTATTATTACCAAGAGAAGTTTTCGGGTTGTATTCTTTTGAATAGTTATTTTTACATTCATCATTTTTTTTCATATAAACATTATTAGGATTCAACGTGCCACAAGGATCATGCATCATATGTTTCATTATAACAGAATGTAAATGAGGGTTTCATTTTTATCTGGAATTTCACATGAAACGATTGAATCAATTAAATCAACACTTGTAATTTTATAACTTGCTTTAAAAATTAGTAAAAAGTGAGCATGTGGGAGCCCTCTTTTCTGAAATTCTATCACACACACACACACACATGCAACAATTTGTCCAAAAATGTGACGTTTTATTATATCAATTTTTAATTCTTCTAATTTAGCTCTAAATATATGAGCAGTCAGGTTTGGTCTATTTTGATTAATATCATTGTGCTTTAAGCCTTAAACTCATACTTTATTTCTAACCAATTAGGATTACATGTCATTGTTAAAAAAAATATCTGGTTTACCTAATCTTTGCACCAATGCCATTGCATCCATACCTTTTTTGTCATATCTCTAGGACCACCAACAAAGGACGATGGCAAAATAATTTTTCGACCAACTTTATAACCTCTATTTTCATCATTCTCTACGCTATCAACAATTCCTTGATAAAGTTTAGCACGTATCACTTTTTGATATAAATATCGACTACACATTGTTGTAAAAGTCTACCTACATGGAAGTATAATATAATTAGATAAATTTCTTACATGGAGCTTATAACAGTAATACTCACGACACGAAACCTGAGATCTTTTCTTTCTCATTGTCAAAACTGGAAATAAGTGAAATGAATAATAAGCTAAGTCACACATCGAAAATAACAGGAACTTACACAACTAAATGCACAACACAATTTGTTATTGTTAACCTGCATTTTCTTTGTCAATTAATTCATTGTCTGAATTTATGGCATCGAAATCTATGGGATTGTCTACTGTGTAGCATTGAAGAACATTTTCTTTATACAATTTTTCAATACCTTCATGCCATTCAAGTTCACCATAAGGAAATAGCAGTTGGTATTAAAGTATATCATAACAACCAAAATAGTAATGTATGCCGAGTGAAGCACCAGAATGACAGTAAATTGATATATTACGAATTCTAATGTCTGTAGAAGGATCGTCATCAATCCAAATTGTAGCTAATTGTGATGCAGAAGGTGTATTGTATACTCTTTGGTCAAGACCGGGGTCACATCCAATGTGTATTTAGTATGTTTTCAAATCATCAATATTACTTTATGAATGAAAAAATTTAGAGTATGGATTGACTCTTAAGACATGTACGAATTTTCGTAAGATTGATTCAAGAAATTTGTTTGATTTTTGTAATTTATTTTGTATCTCATTCTCGGTATCATAAAAGTACAATTGTAAATACGATGGATAACCATCACTCATTAAAAGCTCGTTTATTTAATGATAAACTTGTCACTGAACTCGAAATGTATAATACCTTCGTAATTTTTATGCAAATCTTTATCATATTTGACACCAAATAAAGTAAAAGCAAAATGGTTATTATAACTGCGTATACTATTCAAAAAAGTAAAGCATCATGCTTATCCGAAGTAAACAAGTCGTACAATTCATTAGGTACACTATCACTCTATAATCTAACTTTTCCATCGCAACAACAAAAACCTTTACTTTCGTGCTCAAATTTTTTTGCATTGCAATGATTACAAATTGTTGAAGGTTTTAGTACATGAGCTTCTGTAGGAACATTACTTAAGTTAACATCAACAAACCATTCCCAACCTGGTCGTAAATCAGAGATGGATCCCTTTCGTACAAATATTGCTCGTTTGCAAACTGGTTCGAACAACCAATTTCAACGCTTGATGATGGTTGATGAACAGATTTTTGAGCTACAATAGAAAAGATGAATGTTAAATTTATAGAATAAATTATTACTAACAAGGGAAATAAGAACACAGGCTCTTCTGCAGAGGGGAAAAAATTAAAAACGATATCTATAAACTGGTTGGAAAAATGATTATGCTCACCAACTTGTTCTGAACTTCCATTACCCGAAGTTACAGCTTCGTCAAAAAATTCAAGCCTAGCTCGGTGAACTGTGCTTCTACATTGTATTTGTTTACGTTCAGTATATAACTCTCTACGCCTTTTATTGCGTATTTCTGTCTGTAAATATCATCTCCGGTCATCTACTGTTAACTGTAAATTATGTAAGGAAGAAATCAAGAGCGTTCAATTTCATTGGAAGTATACCTTTAATGGAAGCCATCTAGCTCTCAATTCAAATTTTGAGAAGGAAAGATTGACCACAATGCAACACCTTATAATGGCTGATTTAATGGTAAGGTTGATAAGAGTTGGCTTCAACGGAATTTATTTTATTTGGAATGAATTCATCATCATTGAAGGATGAGTTAAAACATTCTAAAAGTTAGTTTGTTCTACTATTAGTCGATATTCTCAAGTATCCAACACCAAAAATTCAAATAAAACTCTTGAAAGATAAAACAAAACACATGGAACAAACCAAAAGTTTATGTAAGCAGAAGGACATACATATGAACTGAATAAAGTATAACTTTAAATTAAATCATTGGACCTCAGGCAGCAACCTTGGCTGAAACGGACATTTTAGTAGCAACCTTATCCGAAATAACACTGCACGAATGATCAAATGTAAGCTACAGAGAACATATATCAAAAAACGAATATCTAAGCCAAAAATAAAAACCAGTTGTCAGAAACTGTATAAAAAAAAATAAAAAAAAATTTACTACACGTACGAAAGAAGAAACACTGAGAAAATTATCTATAAAGTACACAATATTTGATTAAATAATAAATCGAGTACCTAACATAAGGAGAACTATCTTCACAAGATAAATAACGAACATTTGCATAAAACGAAATAATTATAGCTGGACTCGAACTCTATGAACTGGCCAAAAAATGTAATTACTTAGAGGACGACAAATCCCCGAGCTTAGAACAATTTACTTCACATACGAAAGAAGAAACACCGAGAAAATTATCTATAAAGTACACAATGTTTGACTAAATAATAAATCGAGTACCTAACATAAGGAGAACTATCTTCACAAGATAATGGAAATGTTCTCTTGCCCACCTGCTGATGTGGCAGGAGAACCCAACGTTGGGTTCTCTTCGAGTGGGCATTATAAGACTTCCCACCATGGACAGGAGAACAGCTCTGCACAAGATAAATAACGAACATTTGCATAAAACGAAGTAATTATAGCTGGACTCGAAATCTATGAATTGGCCAAAAAATGTAATTACTTAGAGGACGACAAATCCATGAGCCTAAAAATGTAAAATAAGATTTTCTTTTCATATTGTCACAAATTCTGAGACTGACTCGTATATATATAAGTATATCTAACACAAAAAATGCAGGATAGCTATTTTGAATTTGGAACAAATTCAGAGACCTTTCTGAACCAATTTGTCAGCCCAAGACAAAATAACCAAAATAACACTTCATACACCGACTAAATAGAATCCAAGAACGCACAACCCATTAATTTATATAATAAATAATTTTTTTCAAAGAATCGACCCAAAACAAAGTAAAAAAGGACGGGGAAAAAATCCACAACTCCACCACCCATTTTTATCCACATAATAAAAATATTTTTTTTTTCAAAGAATCGACTCCAAACTAGCGTTCTAAAAGGCACGCTTAAGAGCGATGCGCGACGAAAACGTCAAATCAAGTGGCTTGGCGCCTTATTTAATGGTCAACGGCAATCGTTGATTGCTAATGCATGCCTAGGCGTGCATTAATATAATTTTAATTTTTTTAAATATTTTTTTTTAAGTTAAAACATAAATGTTCATTTACCATTGAAACTTATCTTTTTGTTAAAAACTTTAGAAAAAATGTATAAAGTTTCTATAGATCTATTTTAGGTGTTTGATATGTATTATTTTTAATTATTAAATATTTTTTGATTGATTAAAAATTAGAATAATATTAAAATAAGAAAACGCATTTTTACATTTTTTTTACGCATATGCTTCGCCTAAACTCGGCTAGCCCATGGTTTGGCATCCACGCATCGTTACTTATTACGCATTTTAGAACACTGCTCAAAACAAAGTAAAACAGAACGGGGAAAAAAATCCACAACTACCAAAACTAGACACACTCCGGGAGGAATAAAATACGAAATGGAAAACTATATCACCATGAGTGAACAAAGCGGCGATAAGAAAGCGAGGAAAACGGCGTAAAAAAAGAACTCCAAGAAGACCACGAATATGCAGAATCGACTCCTACTGTAGTAAGTGCAATCTTTGATAGACGATTTCTGAAGGTTTAAAGAAGAAAGAAGTTCATTTTTGTAGAGAAATCTAGGGAAAGATGATGAGCGTCGTTTACGGTCAAGCGGATACAGTCAGGCAAAGATAGAAATGCTTCATCTGATGGACGATTTTCAAAGGTTTGAAGAAGGAACAAACTAATTTTTTGAAGAGAAATTGACAGGAAGGATGAGCGGCGGATGATAGCAGGCAAAAATTGAAGGAATAGAGATGAAGAGCGACATAAAAGATCAGGCTGCGACACAAATGCTTTAGGGTTTGCACCATTCGCCGAAATTTATACGCGCATGCAAAATAGTGGTGTTTTGGACGACGTCGTTTTATCAACTCCACAAAACGACATCGTATTGGACGAAAAGTGAACAGTATAGGATATAGTCACTCTTATTAGTTTGTAAGGATATTATAGCCTTATGAATTTTTTTGAATTCATCTTTCTTTGCTAAAAAAAACCTTTCTTTATGACATAAAAATTAAGAGTAAATGGCGCAAAACCTCTTTGATCTTTGCCTCTATTATGGAGTACTCATGTATCTTTTCATATTGATGAAAACCCTACTTTGAAGTGCAGAATACATTATTTTCTTTAATCTTCTCAATAAAATCTTGTTAAATGACGAATATACTCTTCTTTGAATAAATATAAAAAAAAGAAGAAAAAATATAATTAATTGTTTAAAAAGTGCAAACGAATATCAAATAAATAATTAAAAATAAAAGCCCTAGAATGTTAGTTCATATTTTTATATTAAAATAATGAAAAATTTATCCATTAACAATATCCAACATAAGGCATGTACTTGTTTACAATTTTACTTCGATTATTCAAAATATGTTACTGAGGAAAACTTGGACAATATAATGCAAGTGAAAATGGGACAAAATAAAAAGTTAGAAAAAAATAAAAATAAAAAAATCATTGACATAAAAAGGCCAAAATTATCATCCAAGTACTTAATGGCTGTCTAATATCCTCCACAAAAAAATTTAAAAATAAATTTTATTTATTTCTTTTCTTTTCTAATGACCAGAAGAAGCAATTTTATCTCCCCCTCTCAATTTCCACAAATGTGGACCCACCAATATCCATCCCCACAATTTTTCAACACAGCATAAGGGTAATTTTGTCATATCAGATTCATTAATAACTGAAACTCCTTCCCCGCCACTCGAACACAAAAGCAAGAATAGATTTGGCGAACTTCGTCCTCCCCTCCAACTCTCAGAGAATGTCCTTGAGACTGTTATCACCACCATGTTCCACTTGCTTTTCAAAAACCCAGCTAAAAAAATTGTCTTTCTTGAACGCAAATTCAAGTCCTCTGTGTTTTCAATGGCCATCGGAGGGTAACAGTGTGTTTTCACGAAGGAGAGTTAGAACAAAGGCGTGTGTTAAATTGGAGGAAAAGAATGTCCCAGAAACTCGCAGCGAGTGGGGGAAGGTTTCGGCAGTGTTATTCGACATGGATGGAGTGCTGTGCAACAGTGAGGAGCTTTCTAGAATGGCCGCCGTTGATGTGTTTGCTGAAATGGGAGTACAAGTAACAGTTGAAGACTTTGTGCCTTTCATGGGCACAGGTAAAATGATCCCTTGTTCTCGATTATTTCGTCTTTAGTGGCTCATTAGTTTGTTGATGTTAAAGTCGTCACTGGTTTGGTTGTTTATGATAGTAGGCAAGTATATGTTCACATGCTTTACACAGATTGGATACATCAAGGCATTAACAAAATTCTGAGATTGGGACTGATTTACTTGCAAATCCCTGTTCCTGAACCACATATGCAAACAAGCGGGGATTGAGACCTCAAACAATCTTGGAATTTTTATTTATTTATTTATTTATTTATTTTTTTGTTTTTTTT
>CAIGRT010153420.1:13157-27043 GCA_903798405.1 Fraxinus platypoda | reverse complement strand
GGGGTGTGTGAATCTGCGGCTACAAAAGATTTTGTATTTTACAAAAGGAGAGTGAATTACTAAAGGAAGAGTGAATTTCATACACTAAAAATAAGAATATTTTACCTGATCCTCATTATTTTGCATTGTAATCCAGTTTCAGCTTACCAATGACTAGGATGGAATAGGATTTTGTCTGATGTGGAAATATGTCAATTATGCTTTTGTAAAGTTACACTGGCAATGCAGATAATAATTCCAAAATGAAATGACTTTCCTCATCTTCTGCAACAATTTTATAAATTGGAATAATATTCTAACATTGTATGTAGAATTTCTAGAAATCTTTTCCCATTTAATAACTTTATCAGTGAAATTCAATGTAGCCTGCTGATTGTTTTCTATATACACTTTGTAATGTCTCTAAAGAATATAAGCAGAAACTATTTTCGTATTTGTTTCCTATATATACAGGGCAATATTTATAATTAATATAAACAGAGAATATATTGCAACTTGTGTGATGGTGTTAGCCTACTCTATTGTTCTATGGCTGCCCTTTTTCTACGGTTCCTAGCCTTCATTACTATTACATTCCAGCCATCACTGATGGTCTTCTTAGAATTTGGACCACAATATATACACTAGGAAAATCAGATAGCAGTGTTGTGATTCCACCATATCCAACTAAAAGCCTTTCTATCTGAATCACTATACTCAAACTGAATGACCAGCATTTTCCTCGACGGTCACAGTTCCTAAAAATTTTCAGCAAAGGTCGAGGAAAGATGGAGCTTCTTTATGCACGTGGAAGACACCAAACATCACAAATCCCTATACGGGCTTCCTGTAGGATTTTTGTTTTTTGTTCCTGGATGCATCTCATCCCTCAATCTACAATGAACCGAACGAGGTTAATGGCCAATATGGAATTTACTTTTCCTTTGTTTCCTTCATTACCTGTAATGCTTTTCATTGATATTGAATGCCTAATGAAAAGTGTTTTGCAAGTTTCTCTTAAATTCTCTCTTCTTCATCTCATTTGCTCCAGACATGAAGATGGTTAAATCAGCATGCAATAGCTGATATATTCCCCTTTCCAAAATCCTTTGAAGAGGCAATCTGCTTACAACTTTCTTTTCATATAATGGCTAATGCTGTATAGATCAGCCACTAGAGACCTTATTAATTACCAAGATTATATGTTTAAGAAACTTCCCACCAGTAAATCTGGATGTGTTACAGAAACTCCATATCGAGTAGAGCCCTTGCCCCTTGGTGACCTTAAGAAAGATCTCTCATTAGTCCCCTGTAAACTGAGACAACGAGTGTTTCTGTAAAGCTAGCCACAGTCACTTTCTCAATCCATCCAAAGTCCCATCTTCTATTGTATGTAAGGTACAGCCTTAGGCTAAAATGGTTCTGGATATTTTAAAGAAGTCTTCTACTTGTTTATTAGTCTTAATATTGTTTCTCTTATCAGAATCCATAGCTGATCTTTTAAGTTTGCCGCTCTCTGAAGCTTATAGTTTAAAATCCATTATGTCCACCTCAAAGGCAGCTTATTACATTTAAATTTCGACTCTCTTATATTGTTCGTTCATGCATGTTACTTGGAGGCAAACATTGGGATGTATCATACCTTTTTTTCTTGTTTTTTCTTTTTTCCTTCCTACTACTAACCTCCGTTTCTCTTTTATTCTCTTTCTTATCTGCATGCATAATTATCCTAAAAATGGAACAGGAGAAGCCAAATTTTTAGGAGGGGTTGCTTCTGTAAAGGGTGTTAAGGAATTCAATCCCGAGGCGGCAAAGAAGAGATTTTTTGAGATATACTTGGATAAGGTGATTGAACTGTCTTATTTGTTGTATCCATTTATCTGTTTCTTAATAACGTTCATCATGTATTCCAATTGCTAATTTCTCTATTAGATACTTGAACCTTGAAGTTACGCGATTTTCATTTTGCAGTATGCGAAACCAAATTCTGGCATAGGTTTCCCTGGTGCTTTTGAACTTGTAACAGAGGTATACAGGCAAGATAAAGACTTCAAATTTTATTTTTCTGCTAGACTAATAGCATTTTCTATTTATAATGAACAGTGTAAAAGCAATGGCCTCAAAGTTGCTGTTGCATCCAGTGCTGATCGCATCAAGGTTGATGCAAATTTAGTAGCTGCTGGTTTGCCTTTATCAATGTAAGCTAGCGTTGTTGTTCGAAACCTTAATCATTTCCTTAAGACGCTATTTCGCAAACATGCTACTTTCCTTCAAGCTCACATGTGATTCCATGTTTTCACCCCAAAAATATCCTTAATTTATACTAACAACAATTATTCCCACTTTATATTAGTAAATATACTTGTTAACATGTCCTAATTTATACTAATAAATATACTTGTTTACATTTAACATGTGTACGTATATACGAAATATATTATACCATAATCACCTAAGTCAGTCGAATTTTAAAATTTAAAGGAATAGTCTAGACCGTTCACAAAATATTAATTGACATAAAATAACAAAATATTTCCTTTTCTACTTAGTCAAGAAAAATCAGATACTGTAGACGGCCTGAAGCTCAAATTTTGGAAATTGCAACTAGGTCCCCTAATCGGATTACTGGGTGTTATAGTATTAAATCCAGGCAAATGACCTACGTTCAAGTCTTGCCATTACCAATGTTTTGCATGCACCAGACATTTGATAAAAAAAAAAAAAATAAAAAAAAAAAAAAAGAATTTGACATTAATAGTCCCTCTTTAACAACTTAATATATTAGATGAGATGGTTGACACAGGACAACATTGTGTACTGCAGTTATTGAATGAAATGGTCTGAATTCATTAAAACTTTTTTGGTTCATTCTCTAAAAATGGGACACTGGTGCTTAGTGCAATGAATATTCTGAAACCACTAGATGCAATTAAATAAGGGAAATTTTCAATAACGTGATTTGAGGGGATAGTTTGACCATCCTTGGTTCCTTTTCTGCAAATCATTCATCTATACTTTTTTGATTTGCCAAACTACCCTATCTTTCTCCCGTCAGTTTTATTTTTAAGTCTTGTGTCCCTTACATGTATTCTATGACTAGTCTTTAATTGGAAAATATGTGCTTTTGAATCCCCCCCCCCCCCCCCCCCCCCCCCCCCCCCCCCCCCNNNNCCCCCCCCCCCCCCCCCCCCAAAATGGAGTGCCGTGTCTATAAAGGGATCATAGACATTTCTCTCTCCCTATTCATGGTGTGAGAAGGGTATAAAGATCTAGACTCTACTGTTTGTTTATTTTTTCATCTTGATGCTGAAAGAGGCCATGATGTATACTTCTTCACGAGGCTGGTTTTGATTGGGTTTCCTTGGGTAGATGTTTTGATTTAGTCCTTTAAAGCTAATTAACTTTGGTAAGGGCAAGATGGGCGTAATTATGTGGAAAGTGGTGGTTTGGGTGATATGTACAGAGAAAAGCAACAAGATTTTTGATGAAAGAACACAAGTTTCAAAGTAATGGGATAGAGCTATGTTTTTAAACATCATATGGATTTCTAGAGGCAAGGAGTCCAAGGGCTTACCCTTTTCTTTAATTATTCATTGTTGAAAAGATATGTTATCCTTGACTTTTGTTATTTTATTGATATTAAATGATTCCTTATCCTCTTGGCAATTGCTTCTATAATTAATGAATTTACGTTTCTTTATATAAAAAGTTGAATCTGCTGGCATCGCTTTTAATAAATTGATAGGGTCTATGTCTCCTATAAAAGATATTTTACTTCATTGAGTATTGATGATAAAGTTCTCTTCTTCTCACATCATCAGGTTTGACACAATTGTGTCTGCGGATGCATTTGAAAACTTGAAACCTGCTCCTGATATATTTTTAGCCGCTTCAATGAATCTGAATGTTCCCCCTAGCGAGGTATGCTATTGGAAGGTTTTGTGTTGTTCTTTTTGTCGCTGTTGCTGTTTGTATATTTACAGCATAAGTTGCAGTGTATTGTGATTGAAGATGCATTAGCTGGAGTAGAAGCTGCCAAATCAGCAAACATGAGGTAATGACTGTAATCATATCAGGTTTATTAGGATATCTACAATCTATTTCTCTGTCTTCTGTTGGAAACTCTCTTTTTGATGTATGGTTACTTTATTAATTCTATATTTGTGCTTTCCTCTTGTCCAGAATTTGTACTATTAAATACCAATTACTCAATTGCTTTCATATAATTGTTTACTTTAATTGCATATCTTCCATTTCTTTTCTCTCTCTGATGATTGTGAGTTTCTCTTTCCTACCATTGTCCTCTCTCACAACTCTGGTGAATGGCATCTGTTCCTTAGGTTGAGCTCTCCTTTTGATTTTACTGGATTTCATATTCTTTGAATAGCATTTCATTGCTAAACTTCTCTTTGAATAATTCATTTAGTTTCATGTCATAAAATTTTTGAGTGCATTTATTACATCTCTATGTCCTATTTTTGATCTGTTTATGAATTTCATTTCTCCTACTACTAGTTTGCTGATTTATATTATATGAACTGCGTTTTGTCCTTTGTTCCTTTTTCTCTTCGAATAATTATATGCACTGCTGTTTTTTTTCCATGAATGTTCTCTCTTTGAAAATTCCAACAACTGTAAACATTCTACTGCCTGTTTTGTCCTCTGCCCTATCTTTTATGATTCTGTTTTAGTTCTCTTAATAGCTTCCTTATTTTGCACTGCTTGCAGATGTATAGCTGTAACAACAACATTATCGGAAGATACTTTGAAGGCAGCTGGTCCATCACTTATCAGAAAGGAGATAGGCAAAGTATCACTAGACGATATCATCAATGGTGGCTCCAGTTGGCATAGTATGTAGCTCTGGAATTATAAGAAAATCCCTTTTTGTACCGTCAGTAATGTAGTTTGTGCAGTTACACTTCCTGTTATTTTGGAAACCAAGACATCTCTTGTAATGAATATTATATGTATTTGAAGGTTCGTTTCATTATGCTGATTTAGTGGTTGCCCTGTACTTTTATTTTTTCTGTAGTGTAGACTGTGGCTTTCCTAAAGAAAGCAGGGTTAAATCTTTTAGCGGTGAACTAGCCTTTTTATTTAGTGGATACTGGTTGATATGTAATATTCTGTTGCAACGAAGGTCTAATGATAACAAACCATTGCAGATGCAAAGATGCACTTATCACAATCTATCGGTGATTCTGCACAAGGTTCCCTGTATTCGAACAGTAGAGACATAAGTTCATTGCAGGATAATTCTCCAGGAGCTTTAGGCTTCTCCTTTGGAGGGTAAGAATGACTTTAATTACAGAATGTTCCCAGTTTAATGTTCTGATTATATCTAGGAACTTCCTACTTTTCTATGTTTCTGTAGGTTTTATAAATTTTATTTGTTTAGAAATTATTATTAAGCCCCTGTTTGACCCCCATTTTTGGAGAAAAATGTGTTTTGAAATAGTGATTATTTTGGAGAATGTGTGATTAAAAAATAAAGAAAAGTTTTAGGTTTACGTGTAAAATTATTTTATGGGAGAATATATGGTTGAAAATGAGTTTTTGAAAAAATGGAGCCCAAACAGGGCTAAATTTTAACTTTTAGTCATCTGGATTCTGTGCACTTTGGGAATAATAATCTCTCTGGTAAATACTATTGAATGGATCCATGGCTACTTTCAGATGATTTTGCTGTATGCAGATACAAGTTCTTTTTATCACGAAACACGTCCAATGGCAGGAAAATTGTTTTGTGTTTGTTACATAATCAGAATTTCATCTAAGCAAAATGTTTCGCCATTAACCTAATGAGTAGTTCCTGCTATAACATCATCCTTCTCTCTCACATGGATAAAGCTGGCTTCTGTAATCCTTTAACTAATATGTTGACCTAAATATGTTACCTTGTATAATGTTCTCCTGCTTTTTGTACACTGGTACAAGCTCTAATTTTTCCATCCAGTCCAATACAGGCGAAAATCTCTTAACCGTTATAAAGTTTGACAGCAATTTTTTCCATCTAATATAACCTTTTCTCTCATTTTCTGATTTAACATTCAGGATTCTGCGTAAATCTCAAAATAACTAAAAATATTGGTGTGTGTTTTAAGTTTATTTTTTGTCAATTACTTTCTTTAATTTCTATTGTTTTCTCAATTTTATCTCTTCTTACTTTGAAGCAAATCAACTGTTGTATATAATTATTACTGTTGAGCGGGGAAGTGCCAATTTATGAGAGATAACTTTGTCTTCTGTTGAATCTATATTAGTTTTGTTTCATCTGGCTTATAGTTGTTAATCCTTCATTTCACGAGTGTATATAACCCATATTTAGACTGCTCCTACCTATGGCTTGGAGACAACTTATGATACTTATCTTTTTTGTGCTGCAACAATGCATCTTTTACCATGATAAATCCATAAAGTTCCAATTTTAAGTGTGTTCCTAATGAAGTCCTATTAGCTGATTGCTTTATTGGTTATAGTACGCCATTTTTTTATTGTTCAAGAGCATACAAATCAAAGAACCTGGATCTATTTTCTTCAACACAATCTTCTTTATATTTCTCTAAGTCACGGTTTTACTTGTGTCATGATCATAATTTTTTTATTCCTGCAAGTTAGCCTTCACTTGCCTGAAATAGTTGACTGATTTGCTTGGTGAACGGTAATGGCAATTTTCGGAATCTATACATTTGCAGTCTTTTGGAGAATTATCATGCAAAATCCTTTATGTAACAAGAGTATTAGCATTGACATTAATATATGATTGTTTAACTGGAAGTTTTCGCTTTGTACACAATGTTGCAACTCTCCTTATGCCATGCCTGTAGGTATTGTATATTATTACTGCATCCAATATGCACTTGACTTTGTGTTGCTACCTAGTTGAAAGTTTTTCTTTTTTTTCATTCATTCATTTGTTCTATCTAATTCCCTCTCGATGTTACACTTTCATATATTTTGAAGATTTAATTAAATAATTATGTAGCAGAAATAACTTTACTGTTGTTGAACCATGCTTATTTAAGATCAACTAAGTGCTGTCAGGAGTAACATTGCTTGAAATTGCATTTAAGTGATATATTGACAGGTTGCAGGGTTCTCGGCGTGATATTTTGAGATATGGAAGTTTGGGAATTGCTATCTCCTGCCTTTTTTTCACTGTAGCAAACTGGAAGGTATAAAGTGTGTGGCGAAAATATGTTGGAAAAGAAGCATATTCACAATCGATTATCACATCCACCCTTTCTTCTTTCATTTTAACTATGAATGTCTCTGGAAGCTGCTTCGTCTTTGCAGGCAATGCAATATGCATCTTCCAAGGCTATCTGGAATTTGTTGTTTGGAGTCAGAAGCCCTCCGTTTGGATTGGATAAAGGTCTTAAATTTACAAGGAAATATTTGCTCTTTATTGTAAATGACTTCAATCAATGCATCTTTCTTCTCCATTTTTATGTTCTCTTCTACATCTTTGTTCTACTAATACATTGACTCATCATAGCTGCTATTAATAACTTATGTCTGTAGAACCAATTCAACTTTCTTTAATGCAATGTGTCATATTTCTCTGGTTGCAGAAGATTCTCATTCCATTAGAATTCAACAATTCACCATCTACATAGCTGATCTAGAGAAAAGGTAAATATATTTCTCCTGTCTTGATTTTATGCACTTGCTGAAAAGGGAAAGTGATCTTTGAGTGGGATAGGGGTTATTTGCGAAATCCCACATGATGAAGTACACCAACTTGTATTACTATCTCTACCATGGAAACCTAGTAGAGGAGGTTCACACTTGCACCAAATATCACAAATACACTGGTCGGTGGATAATCAACTTAACTAAAGAACTGTTTATATTACTTAGTGAATGGCATGCCACAAAATTGATCAAAATATTTGCTTGATATCCATTCTTCGGCAGCAAAATATTATACCTGCTATATAAATTTGAGATATAAACCAAAATGCCCGGCTTATATGTCAGAATGCATGTATAATTGACATTTTATTATTTATCTATAATTTTTATCGGGGGACATTTAATAATTGATATTATGATTTGTTGCAGGGGGGATGCGACAATTGTACCAGAGTTTCCTTCTAAACTTGACTGGTTGAATACAACTCCCCTTCAGTTACGCCGGGTAAAGACAATGTTTGATAACATAGGTCGATGTTCCTATTTTATTGACTTTTGTTATCTTGTATGTCCTTCTTGGTTTTCATTTGCTTATGCATGCAAGGCGAACTACTGATTATGTTTTATTATTGGAATTTTTATGTGAATTTTGTTGAGATTTCATATTTGCTATACCAGCAAATACAAGGAAAAAATGGCTCAGGTTCTTAGGTATTCCCCTTTAATGGTTTAGTGTCACAGCCAATGCTTCATGTATGGTAAGATGGATTACACCCAAGGGACTACCAAGTGTTCAATGCTAAATTAAATCCTCATTTCTGTTTACTTTGCGTGCTTATTATCTCTTTGTAGTTATTTTATATTGGAGAGAAGCTTCAGATTGCTAACACTCCTTCTTAATGGTTATAACCTTTTGATTGGACAGGATTTGAAAGGAAAGGTTGTTCTTCTCGACTTCTGGACCTACTGCTGCATAAATTGTATGCATGTATTGCCAGACCTAGAGTTTTTGGAGAAAAAATATAAAGATATGCCAGTAAGCTCCTATTTCTTCATTTGAAACTTCTGATGCTAACCATCATCAAACTGCTATTATGCAATTTCTAAATTCTTTATGTGAGATTTTTGCGTGCGCGCATTATCAAATTGATTAATGATGTGACGTTATCTTTTCATGTGAACATTTTTTCTCCGTGAGATATGTTAGTATGGCTTTTTGTAGATGGAGAACATGTGCACATGGGTTTATTATTTCTTTCCAATTAATATAGGTTTTCGTTCCTTTTTTGCTTTTCTTAATTCTGAGTTTGAGAACAGAAGCTAAAGTAAAAAAAAATGCGTTGAATACAAGATTTAAATGATATACATGTGGCTATCTAATAACTTAACCTTTTAGATCAAGTCATTCGACATGGTATTAAGGCATGCAAATGTGGTGGGTTCAAGTCTTGTTATCACCCAATTAATAAAATTGTGCACGTGTAAAGATTTAATGGAAAAAAGTAAATTTCACCTAGACATGATGGGGCGTGTTCAATACAAAATTTAAATGATATACATATTACATTCTCTAATAGCTTAAGATATTTATTCAAGCGGTTCAACAAAATAAGATTCTAATTTACTCTATTATTGACTTGTATAATGTAAAAGGAAACAAAATTAGAGTTGAAGAGCCTTTAAACTCACTCCTATCATTTACAACCTACCTAATATGCAATAAAATCACTCTCCAAATGAGGGGTGAATTATGAAGAAGGTGAAGTTTTAAAAACTGAAATATTGTGTTCCAACCAATGTCTTCAAACCGGGCATAGCATCAACTCGGGAAAAATGAAGGACAGGGGTCAAAAGGTTCAACCAGGTCAAACGGGTAGTAATTTTTATTTTTTATTTTTATATATATGCACACACTATGAAAAATTTATAACAAACGGTGGACTAAATATATAAGTAACTAATTCAAAGTAAATACAAATTCATATATCTTCCTACAAAATTTATGATTATGCAACTTGTTTATACACAAAAAAATGTTATACCAATTTGTCTAAACTAAAAGATGCTTTAGAAAATGAGAATATGTCACAACCACATCTTGCCGTTAATATATATTTATAAAAACTGATGTTTCTTATATAAGGATTTGCTGGACATTGAAAAAATGGTTTTAATTACCTGCTTGTTCTTTTTTCACTTGCTGGGTGATTAATTTGAACATCGGGGAGAGTAATACAAGCATAGTAGCACAAATGTTGCATCCTAGATGACAAAAGTCCAGTAGTCGAAAGCATCATTAGCTTACACTTTGACCCAAGTAGCATGGGACATGTGGAGTCCCGTGTAAATCAGCAAGGATCACCTTGAAAGGCTAAATACTCCTATGCGACTGATACCATGGATGTTGATTGTTGGGATGAGAGAAAAAAGCCTTATGAAATGGCTGTGGCGAATGGTGTGAAAGGTCAAGCAGAAGGGCAGTGAAATTAGATGTGCACGTGGACTTAATAAATATTTTTTTACTGAGCTTTTGTCCCTTTTAGTAAGAACTCAAAAATCGTGGCCAGTTCAGCAGTTTAAGGTTTAACCGTCAGGCTTTCCAGTTATTTTTTTTTTTTTTCTCTATTAAGCAGTTAATACTATGTGACTTGACTTGATTTCGGTCTAGTTCCTAATTTTCTGGTTGAACCGGTTGGTCTGGTCCAGTTTTAGTAACACTTATTCCAACACTCTTAACTTATCATAATGAGAAAACATTAAGCATCCCCAGCTTGGCAACTAGATAAATAAGGTTTATTCTAGAGTTTCCATTTTTGAATATTTGCTATTGTTGTTTCGTAGTAACACGAGGTATGGAGAAATTGAAATGGGTTGTGGCAATCTTAATTCTCTTGATCTTTATCCAAAGCTCAGCATGTAATCCATGGCTATTGGCCTATTCTGCATCAGGAATCCAGCCACCACCATTCTTTACTTTTTTATTTTTTAATGCTACTAGGTTGCCCCCGACAAATAAATGAAAACTCAGTTTCAAAGTTATTGGCTCTTGGGACAAATTTCTCATTATTCGTGTTTGAAAAATCAAATGAAAACAAATGAGAACCACAGTCATATCATGAGAAGCAGTATTATATAAGCTCGAACAAGATAGTATACATATAGGAGTTCTCATCATACACATTGCCACGTGATAACATGGAATTCTACCATATGATAGTCATTTGGGTGCCCGTATATGTAAAATTTACCTGACCTTGCAATGAATTATTATGTGGCTATTTTTCCCAGTTTGTTGTTATAGGGGTGCATTCCGCAAAGTTTGACAATGAGAAAGACTTGGAAGCCATTCGCAATGCAGTACTACGATATGGCATCTCTCATCCGGTAAGTAAATTGCAGAACCTTTTCTTTTAACATATAATTTTCTGATATAAGATCAGCTTTGCCCAAGTTGGTGCAGTAGGTGACAGAAAGGGAAAGAATGGTGAAGGAAATTTGTGCGTGGAAAATTGACACACAAAAACAAGAAAACAGAATTTGCAAGCTCCTAAGTAATACACTAAGGAAGTCCATCAGTCATAGATTTTGTGTCAGTTCATGGTCAAAACTTTATTAATCTTGAGAATGTGACTGTCAATTTTGATACTAATGGATAGGTATGTGAATCAGCTTTTGACGCATCAAAGGTGGGCGATTTTAATTTCCTAGAGGAAGTAATGACCCCTTTCCTGAGATGCATACTTGTTGACTGAATAACTCAAGAATGAGTTCCTGCCACTATGCATTACAAACATTCCAGTATACCAAAGAACAATAGCGAGAGATGGAAAAAAAAAGGATTGCAATAAAGTAATTCCTTCAAGAACCTCCAACATTGAAAAGGAAAGCTAATCTATTCCCATTTAGCTAAATTTCCAAATACTATCCCGCCACTAAATTAGAAAAGCTCGTAACAAACTAAATCATTAACAAATAAAAACAGTGCACGAGATGTATTGTTAGTTCCTGTGTGCACGAGATGTATTAACAAATAAAAACCACACACACACAGATAGACACACAAACCAAAAAAAATTGAATTTAAAATAAATAGAAAATTCTTGAAGAATTATTGTTGGTCTATTCTACTTGTAACTTTCTTATTCCTAGGTCGTCAATGATGGTGATATGTATTTATGGCGAGAGTTGGGTATAAATTCATGGCCTACATTTGCCATTGTTGGGCCAAATGGAAAGCTGATTGCACAAATATCAGGTGAAGGTCGCCGAAAGGTACACAAAGTTCTATATAGATTTCCTTTTTCCTACTCTGGTTGTCTTGATTTTCTTTTTCTTTCTTTTTTAACTTGTAACGTTTACCCTGTTAAACTAAGGTTCTGTGGAACTTCTGTTCTTTTTTTTATTTGATTTATTTTCTAGATCACTAATTGCTTCTCCTCATATGATGTCAACCTAACGTCAGATTATGTACTTAAAACTTCATATTGCTATCTGGTTCTATTGATTTACTGAGTCTTCAAGCTTATTTCTTTTTTTCTCATTGCGTGCATAGACCTTTTAGTCACTACAAGTTGAATCAAATTCCAGTGCATATACATGAATTGATTGGAATTTTGCCAGATATGTAAGTTAGGGGTGGCAAACAGGACATTTCAGTCTCAACTACCTGGATCAGTCATAGGCAACAAAAAACTGGTCTCAAGCAAGGAGCCCAGACCAGTCTTTAGGTGATAAACAGTTATGGTCCAAGCTGGGTTGTTGGATTTACTGGATCAGGCCTGTACAATCCCCTAGACCAAACTGTCCTGGCTTAGTCAGAGCCAATCAGGACTTGGGATTCATCCGAACTTACTGGCCTAAACTGCCACCCTATCGTTGTCCTACTTGCCCTTTTTCTTTTCTTTTTTACCTTTCCCATTGTTTTATTTTTGGTTCCCTTTTGGAGAATTTTCGCTCACACCTCTGTTAGCCTTCTATTCCTTCTCTTTTTCTCCTTTTCGTCCTTTTCCTCTTTTCTATCTCTTCCATATTCAGACAGATAAATTGTGGTTGTGGTGATGCTTTGTATGTGATAAAATATGTAATTGGGTTTGTTTGGTGATGGTGCTTATTTTGGGGAGGGGGAACGATGAAATGAAAAGGACAAGTGTGTCTGCCCACACTTGCGTGTTATTTGTTGTGCATGTTTTACGTAGTACATTATAATGCCGTTTTCATTCCCCCTTCAAGGCTTCAGTTCATGTATACAATTTTAAAATACTTCAGTTTTGGGTCAAACATTCTAGCCCTAAGGTTTCGGAAGAGGTTTTGAAAAAGATAGATTCGTGTTGTTTTAGGCTATTGTTTTTTCTAGAATTTTTGGGCTAATTTCCATAAAATCGAAGATAGTTTTATTCGCTGGTTCGGCTAAAACTGCCCCATCTAATCACAGTTCAATGAAAGGGTCCGGTTTCACGTTTCTTCAGCGCATGAAAGGGCCTGCATCAGCTAGAGAATCAGAACAGTCTGTTAACAGGAAAGTTCTATGGTTTTTGGGCTTGACCAGACCATTCCAGCCCATTTCCAACCCCTGGCCTGAGTGGGGCTTTGTTAAACCCTCGACAGATAAAAATTTGTGTCTACCTACCTCACAGCCAATTTATACAGATTCTAATGTGAAATTATAAGATGACTAAGAGGAGCTTCTCTGATGAAAGTACGTTTGCCTAGGCCCTGAAAGGATCAATTTAGACAAAAATGTAATTGTGATGAAATCTAAGAAATAGTGAGAATTTTTGATCTCTCTCAATTTGAAAATCCAGGAGTTGAATTGATGTCCTTGTTAGCATTGAATTTAGACTAAAATTCTCATTGTTCCATTTTTGTGCTTTTTGGAAGAAATTTTTCCTTCTTTCTTCCCATTGTAGATGGCCTATTGCATTTTACTTACAAAGCTTGAAATTACTAAAATTCTTATCATGTGGTCAAGAACTGAAAAATGGTTTCGAATAATCTGTGTGCTTTTTTCTCCAAGGATCTTGACAATTTGATCGAAGCAGCTCTTCTCTTCTATGGTAGAAATAAACTATTGGATAGCAGACCCATTCCCTTGCGGCTGGAGAAAGAGAATGATCTTCGTTTGCTGACATCCCCTTTGAAATTTCCTGGTAAGCTGGAGGTCGACATCCTCAACAACCGACTGTTCATTTCAGATAGCAACCATAACCGAATAGTAGGTCCCCTCTCTCTCTTCCCCCCCCCCCCCCCCCAAAAAAAGAAAAAAAAAA
>CAIGRT010153420.1:0-13055 GCA_903798405.1 Fraxinus platypoda | reverse complement strand
CCCCCCCCCCCTCCCTCCACACACACACACAACACGTTGTAGACATTTGTTGTGATTAGAAGGAGTTTTAGCAATTTCCATCCAAATATCAGATTATCTCAATCCTATTCCAGTAGCTTCAGATCAGATTTAAGAAAAATTTCAGACCATCTTTCTGTCAAGTCTTTCCAACTTTTTAATTTTTAGTGGAAATTCCATCAAATTTCTAATTATTATATCATTAAGTTGATATTTCACTGAATCTTCTCAATTTCCAGAGCTATCTTTAAACTAGTATTGTGTCTGATTAGTATGGTCCATTCGCACATGTTTTGCACTCGTTTAATGTTAGTAAAAGTATGTTGCCTTGGTTTTTGAAGGTTGTGTAGACATGGATAACTATTTTTGTCATTTATGGAGCCCAGGTTGTCACTGACCTTGATGGGAACTTTATAATGCAAATTGGGAGCACTGGAGAAGAGGGTTTTCGTGATGGTAGTTTTGATGATGCCATGTTCAATCGGCCACAGGTGATATTTTTCATTTTAATACTTTTATATAGCTTATGACCATTCCTTGGAACAGTATGCTTATTATATTTTTCCCCGTTGGTGCATTTAGTTATTCTTGGTCTGCTACTTTTAAAATAAAATAAATTAGTGTATTTATGTTTTTGTAGGGTCTCGCTTACAATGCGAAGAAAAATCTCCTATATGTAGCAGACACTGAAAACCATGCTCTGAGGTAAGGATTGTCTAGATTGGATTGAAAAATTGGATTGGATACTTGATTAAAAGAAAAATGTATGCGCAATTCATTTTCTGTTGCACGTTTCAAATACTTCTATTTTGTAGTAGAAATTTCACCCTATTAAAGAACATGCTTTACATTGATTACCAACATTTTAGTAGTTCAGAGCAAGGCATTTTTTGAGTGATTTGTTTAATGTTATTATTTACATGTTTTCTGCCCATTGTAATATTGTTGAACCACCTCGTATAAATGCTTAAGTTGTTAGAGAAAGGAATCTACACTTCAATACACCCTCGTACGTGCAAGCTCGATTATTTTTTAATCAAAGGCCTGACACGTTGAATTTTCATAAATGAGCGTTGGAGAGACTTGAACTTAGGACTTTAGTTTGCTAATTTGCTTTTATACTACGTTGACCACCTGATCTAAATGTTTCAGATGTTAGGGATTGGAGAAAAAATTAATTTGTATATATCATAGTCTTCAAATATTTTTGTTCCTTCCTTTAACACTAAGAGAACCAGCATGATAGTGTTTTGCATCCATTGCATTAGTTTCCAACTTGAGTAATCTTAAGAAGGTCAAAGTAGAGCTTGCCAGCTTTTTCTTTTCACTCTAGATGTTAAACATTTCATCATCACTTTTGAAAGAATAGATATAAATAGCTTTGTTATGGAACATTAATATAGTTGTATCTTGTTAATATATTAAACTTCTATGAATGTAGGGTGATTGATTTTATCAACGAGATGGTGCAAACACTTGCTGGAAATGGAACCAAAGGTTCTGACTACAAAGGTGGCGAATCAGGATCCACACAGGCAAGATTAGAGCGTACAAAATTTAAGAATAGACCCTTGGACATCAAATTTTGTAAATATATGGGAAACTTCTCAATCGAGGATAGCATGCTTATTATGTAGTTAGAATGGGCAGATCTTTCCATCTAAGCAAATTACTTGGGCTGTGGAAAAAATACGTAAATATCTTTAACACTTGTGATATTTCAGCTCCTCAATTCTCCCTGGGATCTTTGCTTTGATCCTGTGAATGAAGTTGTTTACCTGGCCATGGCTGGCCAGCATCAGATCTGGGAACATAATACTTTAGATGGTATTACAAGAGCTTTTAGTGGTGATGGTTATGAAAGAAATTTGAACGGTTCGAGGTAACAGGACTTCCCATTTATGCATTTGTCTGTGTCTTTGTTGTGAGTGAATCATAACCAAGCATGCTCCAGACTCACTTTTATTTGTTTTAAATTAGATTTATCCTTTACAGGTGCTTGAGCAGTTTTAGCTTTATAAACTAACTTTATATACTTAAAGCTTGTTTCCTTCGGTGGGTTACACTTCTTTGCAATTAGTGTATTTGAACCATATACCCTCTGTTTTTAATGTTTAAATTAGGATGATTTCAGCAACTGGCATGTATCTAGGAATTTGCTCTTTATTGTCAAGAAAGATTAGTAATATTTTGTCTAAAAGGGCAAGGTCTGATGCAATATTACTAATGCAGAGGGGCACATAGGCACTTCCCATAATGAAGTTCGTTTAGAAACCAGAAATATACGAGTCATTCTGTTTCCAAGCTAAGAGTGCATCTCCTTTTTAGAGGCCGATGTTCATAACAAACATTTCCCAAGTGTATTTACCATGAAGGGCCTTAATCTTGTAATTGTTCCTAAGAAATGAATTTGTAGACCTACTGAACAAGAAAATCCCAAAAGAGAATCACTTTGACAATTCATCATTGTTTTTGATCTATTGACAAGCTTGTGATAGAGATAGCACGTCTTGAGATATTTATATATTAAACTAAACTGATGACTTCCCATTTTTCATTAATTGGCTGAAGTTTGTATTATAGGATAGGTTACCCATTGATAGAATCACTGCACGTATCAATTAGACACTGTCCAAAATGAGAGAGGTGTTACTATACAAGAGTAGATATGCGTAGCTATACATGTTCATGTTATCAGGTGAACCATATATTTTAAAACCTCGATATTACATGAACTTTATCCATTTTACAATAGATTGCTAACTCCAAAATCACTGGGACTATGTGGCCTACTATAGAAGCTGAAAGGGATAATTGAGTATTGGGAAGTGTAGCTCAATTATCCCTTTCAGCTTCTATGCTATAGAAGCTGAAAGGGATAATTGAGCATTGGGAAGTGTAGCTCTAAGTCTTTACTCTTCTTTATATTTGATTGGTGAAAATGTCATGTGTGCACTAGACTAGAGTATTTGTGGTGGGGATGAAAGGACTTCTTGAAACCATCCTGTAACCTTTTCCATTCCCAATTCTTATTCTTCTTTTCATTTTGGGCTTCTCTATCCTCTTTTGATACAGTTCCGGAAGCACTTCATTTGCACAACCTTCTGGGATTTCATTATCTCCTGGTAAGTAGTAACATATTGATACAATTGAAATTACAAGGTCAGTCACTAGCTGCAATATACTTTTAATTACTTCCAGTTCATATCCTAATTCCTCGCCATTTGAGTTTCAACAGATTTAAAGGATGCATATATTGCTGATAGTGAGAGTAGTTCCATTCGAGCACTTGATCTAAAAACAGGGGGATCGAGATTACTTGCTGGGGGTGATCCAGTTTTCTCAGACAACTTGTTTAGGGTATTTATGCTCCTAAATAAAAATTAGATTCACCAGTAAACCCTGTGGTGATAAAACATCGTCTGTTACATAGTTTGCTCAATTTGCAGTTTGGAGACCATGATGGAGTAGGCTCTGAAGTTCTTCTTCAACATCCATTAGGTGTCTTTTGTGGGAAGGATGGTCAAATTTATCTAGCAGATTCTTACAATCACAAGGTATTGTGATTATATGGTGAAATGAAAATCTGATTACTTCTATACATGTGGGTCCAAAAGTACTATATTGCTACAGTGCTATCATAGTTTTAAGGCATCAATAGACATGTAGCCTCTTATAATTTGCTTCTAATTCGGAACAGTAGACAAGTCAACTAAAATATTTTACTTCAAGTGAGTTTACTTGCTGATGCTTTCTTGGAATACCAGATTAAGAAGCTGGATCCAGCTAGTAGAAGAGTGAGTACCTTAGCAGGCACTGGAAAAGCTGGGTTCAAGGATGGAACAGCCCTAGCAGCTCAGGTTGGAAAATGCTTTTCCCACTTTTTACCTACGTTTGCATAATTTTTAGTTCTTTGTCATCAATTGTTCTTTTGCTATCTTGGAGTCCTGTTGTCTATGATTGTCTGAGTTTGAGTATGTAGACACGTATCATGGTTCCAAATTTCTCAATGGCATAATCCCTCCGTAAAATTCTGCTGAAGGTTGGAGTAGGATTCTGGGTAATATTGAGATGTTACATAAATGGGGGGATACCGATGAAGAATATACATAGAATATTCTGATGCAACAAAGATGTGATACTTGCTTCAGTTTTATTTAGAAAAAATAAAATATTGATTTTGAAATTCCATTTTGAATAACAAAACTGAAATTGCTTATTTGGATTGTGTAAAAATTTAAATTGATCCCCGAGAAGTTGAAGAAGCCTTAATGCTTGTCTGAATTTCAATCTCTATTAGGTTTATTAAACTATGAAGTGAGAGTGTGACGTCATATAGTAAAAACCTTCTTGTGATTATGGTTCCTGAAATGGTTGATATATCATTATCACTGGGAATCTGCTAATTAGGTCAAAGAAAGTTTCTAGAAGTGATCCTTATTCTGTACTTTATTAATCCTTCCCAAATTGAATGTCTTCATTTCCTTGCATGTTTTTCAAATTAGCATTTACTGTCCTAAACAAGACCCTCCACACGTGAAATCTTTAGCCCTGTCAAAGTAATCTAGATTTTGTTTTTCACCTATTCAAACTTAGACACTTGGTCTCATGTCACACATCAACTGGAAACATACATAAATACACTTGTTCTCGATTTGTAGTTGGCTAATTGTGCACAGATGTGAAATTCAATACAGAATAGATAGTATTTATTGTAGATTCATGTGTACATAGAATATCAGTTCCTAGCTAATAATTGTGCAGAGTTAATGAAAAACATTCAACAAGGAAAAGAGTATTACAAATTATAACACGCGTAAAAATGTTACCCGTCGTCATTTAAAATTTATTTTAAAATAAGCTATGCATACAAGGATATCGGTATACAGTTTGAGAGGCAATAGTTAACAGTACATTTTGTGGGGTTGTGACTACAAGGTTGCTTGGTTATAGGACAGTTATGCATGTTTGGTATGCTAAATTGGATAGGATTGGATAAGATTAGAAAAAAAAAATAGAGGTCAAAGCTTCTTCATAGTTGTGTGCAGTGTTGTCCATCACTGTGAACCAATGTATAGCATGTCATTTGTATGGTCATCCGTGCCAAATGTTTGTATTTCCCTACCACCCATAGCCATATACAACCGAACATTCTACAGAATCCAGCCTAATTACTTGGTTTGTGAATATTCAGATTCGATTCAATCTATGTTCAGATGATGTAAAACATTTCAAAGTTGTCTTACAGTAGGCAATCTCTTTTAATCTAACTGCTCCTTCCTTTTCTCCATTCCTTCTCACAAAACTGGTATTAGGATCTCCAATTAGCATGTTCAGGGAAGCTATTATATATATATATATATATATATATATATATATATATATATATATATATATATACACACACAAACACACACATTAAATATATATAAATAATATATATATATATATACACACACACACACACACACACGAAGTGAAGGTGCTCAATATTGTTCCTCCAATCTTGCATTCTTAATCCAATATTGGCTACTCGGTAATCCCAAATACCCGATGCTCGATGATTTTAATACACGCAGAAAAGAAAGTAATATCAATATGCATAATAGATCACCTAGGTATGTTTCAAGATGCAAAATACTTAGTATGTTTCAAGATGCATAGTAGATCACCTAAATATAAACCATTAGATTTTTTGTTTACAGTTCAAATTAGAAAGCTTTTCTCTTATCAATATGATTCCATAAAGAATATTGATATGCACGCTTCTGTCCATAATCAGAAGCACAGTGAATTTGAACTTTTTACTGTTCAAGACTACTCATTAGTTTCAAATCATGACGATCTTGAATACATGCTCACAATTGCGTTCATACAAAACTTTTGTTTGATGAATTGATATAATATGAAATGGATGTATTTATATATAACATTCTCCCATTAAAGTATATCGCTCTGGCTTGTTTTGGCCTGCTACCTTGGAATACCATATTGACACTTGCTTTTTCAGCTTTCAGAGCCTTCTGGAATTGTCGAAGCCCAAAATGGTATACTTTTCTTTCTATATCATTCAAATTCTATCTGGTAAATTCCATTTATCCCCTATAGATTAAGTCATAGATGCATAATCCCATCATAGTATGGAATTTCGTAGGTGCACTTTTATATATTGCATAAAATTCATTTCCCATGGACTTTTTGAGCTATCAATGTTCCAACTGTTGATCCAAGCTTTTTCACCCCTTCCTTTTTAATTTGTATATTGAGGACACAATTTAAACGAATACATGTGGCCCTTCTATAACAAGTTAAGCTTTTAAATGAGATAGCTAACATGGTTTTAGAGATAGGCAAAAGATCTAGATTCAAGTCTCGTTGCTACTTATTCATTAAAAATTGTGCACTTATCAGATCATTGATGGGAACAATAAACATGGTGTGCACGAGGGGCTTTGTTGAAGACACTATTTAATGAATATATGTGGCCCCTCTCTAACAGATGAGATAGTTAATGCTATATGAATAACTAAGACAACTTCATACTTATATTGTCTCTTGACATACTTTAGGCAGATTATTTATAGCCGATACAAACAACAGCGTAATCAGGTACTTAGACCTGAGCAAGGTAGAACCGGTACTTCTTACTTTGGAGTTGAAAGGAGTCCAGGCTCCAGCACCAAAATCCAAATCGTTGAGGCGCCTTAGAAGGAGATCTACAGCTGACACGGAGACTGTCAAAGTTAATGGTGTTTCATCCAATGAGGGCAAATTATGTCTTAAGATATCAGTGCCAGAGGGTTACCACTTCTCGAAGGTTCTTTCTCTATCTGCATTTTTGGTTTGGAACTGGGGTTTTTCCTTTTCTGAATTTCTTGCATTATTGTTTGATGACTCTTGTGCACTGTTTTAACTTCATAGGTTAGTAATGGTGTCTAGTATCATATGCAGGAAGCACGCAGTAAATTCAGTGTAGAAGTTGAGCCAGAAAATTCAGCTGTTCTTAATCCGGTGGATGGGAACATCAGCCCTGAAGGATCTGCAGTTGTACAATTCAAAAGATCCTCCCCATCATCTTCGATGAGTAGAATTTATTGCAAGGTGAAGTATCTTTCTGGTTATTAATATTGCTTAGGATAAGCATAAGGCTTTGTGAACAAACAAATGATGTGCCGAGTGATCTTTCCAAAGAACCACTGTAATAAATCTTGATGTCAAGAGGTTTAGACTGTAATCTGCACTAAGCCATTCAGCAAATAAATTTTTGAAGTTGCTCTTATCTAAAATAACCTGCTCAATTATTACCACTTTCAAATCATGTTAGTCTTGATGTAGCTCCCTCTTGTGACTAGATTTACCCACATCGTGTCACTCTTCTAAATGAGAGTTGCTAATGATGTAGGAAGATGCAATCACTTTGCCCAAAAGCTCTAACTAACGGGGGAGGTGCAATCCAACCCAGAATCAGGCCCAGGAATCCACCCCAAACCTTCAAGTACACCTTACGAAGGCGCCATTGGGCCATTCCCAAATAGCGACCATAGACCCACCCCGTTTCAAGTATGCTCTTGCATTAGCTGAGAATAAACTGAACGTAGTGAAAAGGATGAATCATGTAGCCTACCCCAAATCGATAGGGAGTGAGGCTTAGTTTCTCATTAAAGAGATGTGTTAAGAATTAGGGTTCCATCTTAAAAGGTCAACCTTATTAAGAGGAGTAGCCCAAGATCTTTATTAATTGGTCTGTGTCAACATCATTTATCGATGTGGGATATATATCCCTTAACAAGATGGATTAGATTTCCACTCAATTTGGCCTCGGTAAACCCATTCAAATTTTGAATGTAAGTTTTGATACATCTACACTGCTTGTCTTCTGCTTGTATATGCATGTCTGTGGGATTGAAAGGGGAAGAGAGGGTCATGGAGGGAGAAAAATGAGCGAACATAGACATTAGACAAGACACAGATTTATATGAATAAACGTGGTCCTTTCCCAACAGTTTAAGCTTTTTGTATTGGATAGTTAACACGATATCACAGCCAGGTAAAAGACATGGTTTAAATCTTGCTGCTACCCATTTGTGAAAATGTGCACGTGTCAAATCTTTGATAAAAAATGAATCTTGTCTGCACATAAAGGATGAATCTTTGATCAAGATTTCAATGAATACACATGTTGTCCCCCTCTTTATCACAATTTAAGCTTTTAGATGAGATAGTTAATAAGGATGCTATGAAATATTTTGCATGGTTTACAGGTATACTACTGCAAGGAAGATGAAGTTTGTTTATACCAATCTTTGACCTTCGAAGTACCTTTTCAAGAGGTTATTCCAGATGCTGCCCCTGTTGAGATAACGCTTTCATATGTCGTGAAACCTAAAACTTCCACGGACAGCTTAACTGCTATGGCCGCTCGTTGATTGTAAGTGCATAAATTTCTGCCAAAAAGCTTCTGATTCATATTACAGTAGTAAATACAAACTGATAGATTAGATTTTTTTAGTTTTCTTTGTACTTGTACAGGCAAGCACATTCAAACATACATTTATGTATAGATGTATTCATTTGTATAGATAATAGATATCCACTAGAATCGCGCATGCTTCGCACGTGTAATTCGAGATGAACATTTAATGAGATCCTATTGTTAAACAAACTCATGTTATTGTGTTTTAATTCCAGATCACAAAATTGATATGAACTCTTTCAAATACCATTGAGTGCATATTTTTGCTTTGAATTTGTAAATATTTGAAACCTTGAGGTGCATGCTGTTTGACAAAAGTTTTTTATTAAAGTTTCAACAGATTTTGATAAAATTTGATGAAATCTGTAATTATAATTAATTGTTGACTTTGATATTGACTTTTTATCAACTTTCCTCTCTCAAATAAGCACAAAGGTTAAAACAAGTTATCAAGTGGCATCAGTTTGATATTTACGTTTGTTAAAATCATGTTTCGACTTGGACTTGCCAAATCATTGTAGAAGCATATAGGGTATGTTATAATTCATCAAACACGGGACACGATTTTAACTTATTTTTCTTCTTTGAATGTGCTCGGTGTTGTTCAATCTATTCCCTATTTGGTTTGGCTAAAAACCAATTTTTTAGTAGATGATTTGGCTAAAAATAATTTTTTTAATAAATTTTGATAAAAGTTAAATGAAATGTGTGGTTGAAAAGTTAATAGTAGATCCCATAAAATGCATTATTAAAAACAAATTTAAGGGAAAAAAAATTAAAAAATTTGCTCAAAATGCATTTTGGAATAGTATTTTGATGGAGAATATGTGGTCAATTAAGAATTTTTTTTTGGATTTGCGTGTAATATTATTTTATCGAAGAATGTGTGATTGAAAATAATAGAGAAAAATGTATTTTGGAAATAATGGGTACCAATTTACTCCCACATTTTTGGGTTTAAATGTGTCACTGATGATTTATTTATTCACTCCCACGTCAACCCCTCTCTCTAATTAATATATCATAATTCATACATGACTTTCTCTCTCCATGCAATATTTGACTTCCTTTCTTTTTTACCAATGTTTTAAATATATAATTTCTAGTCCAATTTTAGTATGTACTTAATAAATCACTCCCACGTCCACTCCCTAACTCATTTTGTGTTTAGTGCCAAAAAAAGACATAATATTAAAAATGCCACTAATGTATATTTGTAACAAGAAGAACAAAACACTAAGCAAAATTTTAATTTATTTATGATTTTCAACACATGATTTTCTAGTCCCCTTATCGAACATGTCACTCAATTAGAAGTTCGCGAGAGCTTGCTTTTTCCTAATGAAAGAACAACCAATAGAAATGATAATTTTGTGGGCCTCCATTGGTCGATATTCTATTTTTTTTATTTCAGGTGTTTATGTTTGGTTGGACATCATCATCTTATAAACTTAAAATTGTCCTTTCACTTTCAGTTATATCTACTTTTTGAAGCTGTAAAACACTAATCAAAAGCATGATAGAGCTCAAGTGCATCAAGAATAATCAAGATTTATTTTTCTTTACAAGTTAAATATTAATCTCTTTTCTATGTTATAACTCTGTTATATTATCTAATGCTAGTGGTAATTTTTTTCCTGGATTAGATGGACTTGCTTCTTCCCCTCAAAAGCAACTGGATTAGAGGGAAGCACGGACTTAACTTCTGATTGATTCCCAGAAGTTACAAGATTATACAATTAAAAAAAATCGCAACAGTCAACCAACAATAGAAGACAACGTTACTGTACATACAAGAGTCTTCCAGTTCTTATAGACCAACTCAAAGGGGGGAGTATTGCAAGAACCATGCTTTCAGAGAAGTGACGGTCGGAATATTATTTGAAATGAGTAATTTAAAATTATGTAGAGTTGACAATAGATAATTGTGGGACTCAATTCTAAGATATATTCATAAACTTTTGAACTAAAAAGGTATATTCTGGGTTGATAGATTATTCTTTATCTTGGAATCAACCGAAAAACATTCTTCTCAATAATTTCCAACAGGAAAAGGCCAAAGTAGAGGCCGTTCTATCATAACATACAAATAAGAGGAGTTAGCAAGTCAATGACCTAATTACCAAAAACCAACTGTTGATTACAAAAAAAAAAAAACAAAGGGATTGTTTGGCTGTCACATTATAGCAATTATAATTAATTAAATCGTTTGGATAAGCATGTATGCATGTTGTACAATTAATATTAATAAATCAAGAAACCCATTTTGGGGAGCAATGAACCAAGACCAAATCATTATGTTTTTGTTAGTATTAATCTTATCTTTGAGCTGTCAATTAGTTAGTGGTATCATTTCACATACTCCAGCAGCTTGTGAGTTGAAAATAATTGACAATCAAGAATCAACACCTTTTGAAAGCCCATTATGCTACAATGAAATATGCCTTTAAAAAAAACAAAAGAAAAAAAAAAAACTACTTTATTTTAAATATCACTCTAATTTTAACACATTTTTATGTAACTTAGGCATGATTTAACTTGTACCAACCAAGACAAACTACCTCCAGGGGTGGAGCTAGCCCATCGAAGTAGGGGGTTCTAGAGTTGAAGGGGTGGGAGCCCACAGGGGTTCGGCCCTCGATTTTTTTTTTTCGAAACATTATCTGTTAAAATGAGGGAAGTTGGTACTTTGTGATAGAGAAAGAAAACAAATGAACATAAATTAATGCACGAAAACTTCAAAAAAAAAAATCAAGAAACGTATAAAAGAAAGTACTAATCTTTACTAATTTTGGACTGTAACTTAGCATATAACTAAAAAATAATAATTTGAGCCCAAAAAATAAAATTTTAAAATAATAAAAAAAAAATTCTCAAAAAATTGTGGGGGTCCAGGTCCCCCCTGCCTCCGCCCCTGACTACCTCTAAAGTAAATGCAAGTATTATTTATATATTAATGAAGTTCTATAAATTGGAAAGTTCAGTCTCCTTACGAAGTTCAAACAATATTTTGTTTTTTCAATATTGAGATAAAGTGCAACTGAATATGAATACAAACGGTTTCCTCAATGGCATCTTCTTTCTTTCACAAGCAAATGCGTTGATTTTTCAATTTATAGATTTCAACAATACAAGAGCAAGGTTAGAAGATGAGTTTTCATGAAAATGAGCATGTTTGGTGAAAAAGCAAACTTTGACATTTCGAAAAATTGGTGGTTTAAGTGACTTGACAAAATTGCCCTTGGGCATAAACTTTGTGTGCATCACGAAGATTTAATTTTCTGATTGGTTACTTAACTTTGCGTGAAGTTCTCAAGTGGTCACTGAATTCCAAAAGTTTTTCCGTTAGTCACTGAACTTTACAAATTGTAATTTCATCGATTATTGTGTGATGTATGATATCACATTTTGTAAAATTCAACGACCAATGGGGAAACTTTGAAATTCAATGACCTTCTAAGAACTTTATACAAAGTTCAGTCACCAACTAGAGAATTAACGTTCAGTGACTAATGGAGAGCTTTTGAAGTTCAATGACTAAAGGGACTTTTGAAATTCAGTGATCCCTTGAAAAACTTACGCAAAGTTCAATGACCAATCAGATAATTAACCCATATTTTTTATTAAATTTTATGTTTTTTTCTTTCTTCTACTCATATCCTACAATTTTATTCTCTCTAGCATCACAAAACTTAGAAAAAAAGAATAATCTTTTATCTCGGGGTAATCAGCAATGTTGTTTGCTGGTCTATCTAAGATCAAAAGGGCAACAGAAGTCCATGCAGCCAACTATTTCGGAAGAGAACCCCTTCAACATTGATCACTTGATAATATTTAATTTTGAAATTCATACACATTTTCAACTAAGAATCCAATAAATTCCAAGTTTTTACTCAGCAATGTCCTAATGGAAAGACGATCGAAGCTGAAGCAACTCGTGGAACTATCACATGGCACGACAAAGTTCGCCAAAAACCAAAAATTTACAGTTCCATGAAATCTAACCAACAAAGTTGACTGATGACCTCTTTAAGATGAAAGAGGCAATAGAGGTCCATGTAGTTAACTAGAAATTTCTAGTCTACAGTGCCATGAGCTCAATTTCAATTGTCTTTCCATCGTCACACACCTGAATAAAAACTAGAAATTTATTAGATTTTTAGCTGAAGATGTTAATGAATTTCAAAGTTCAATACTATTAAGTGATCAACACTTCATGGATTCTCTTTTGAAATTGTTGAGTGCATAGACCTATGTTGCCTCTTTGATCTTAAAAATGTCAGCAGACAACTTTGTCAGTTATCTCAGGATAAAAAGGTATTCTTTTTATTATTATTATTATTATTATTATTTTGGTGATGCTAGAGAGAACAAAATTGTGGACAAAAAAGGGAAAAAAAGGACTAAAAAATAAAAATTAATAAAAATGTGGGTTAATTACCTGATTGATCACTAAACTTTGCGTAAAAATTTTATGGGCTCATTGAACTTCAAACATTTCCTTATTAGTCACCAACCTTAAAAAGTTCTCTATTAGTCACTAAGGCCCTGTTTGATACACACA
>CAIGRT010153419.1:0-11117 GCA_903798405.1 Fraxinus platypoda | reverse complement strand
GATGATTGTGTATATCACATGTTCAGTGGGAGTAAATATAATTTTCTAGTATTGTATGTCGATGACATACTGCTTGCTTGCAATGATATAGGTTTATTGCACGAAACCAAGATATTTCTGTCATGGAATTTTGAAATGAAAGATCTTGATAACGCCCATTTTATGTCAGGGATATAGATACGTCGGAATCGTTCTTTTAGTATTTTTGGATTATCACAAAAGAACTATATTAATAAGGTTTTTAAGAGATTTGGAATACAAAAAATTCTCTATACTTCAGCAATTAGGAGTTTAACATATGCTTAAGTTTGCACACATTCGAATATAGTATTCATTGTTGAAATGTAGGTAAATATTTAAGCAACTCTATGATGGATATTTGAGAAGTAGCCAATCGAGTTTTTCAGTATCTATAGAGAACTAAGGATTACATNTTTTTTTTTTTTCCGGCTCGGGCTCGGCTCGTTGCCACCGCTACATTCGAATATAGTATTCATTGTTGAAATGTAGGTAAATATTTAAGCAACTCTATGATGGATATTTGAGAAGTAGCCAATCGAGTTTTTCAGTATCTATAGAGAACTAAGGATTACATGATCACATACAGGAAATCAGACCAGTTGGAGATTATTGAATATTCTGATCTTGATCATGGAATCGATGGAAGCTCATCGACTAAGGGCTCTTATAAGCAGTCTGGGCAAACAAATATTATAACTCAAGCCCAACTCACAACCAGCGTGATGGCCGAAGGCAAGGAACTGGAAATGGCAAGCCCAATAATTCTAACAGACGCCAACCCAAATGTCAAATGTGTGATAAGTTGGGTCACATTGCCAAAGCCTGTCCACAACTGAGCCAACTTGAGGTCACTCTCAACTGTACTACAATCGCTGCTGCAAAAGATCAAAATTGGCTTCTAGACTCGGCTGCCTTACATAATATCACTGGCGATCTTGCGAATTTAAATATTCATTCTGAATATGATGGCACAGATGAAGTTGTGCTTGGTGATGGTTCAGGTTTGCCTATTTTGCACATACGTTCTTTGGTCTTGTACTCACCGAAACGAACATTTGTCTTACGTGATACACTTTGTGTACCTAATGTTTGCAAAAAATTAATTTATGTCCATCATCTAACTAAACAAAACCATATTTTTGTAGAATTTCACCCATCTCATTTTTTTGTGAAGGACAAGAAAACGGGGGTGATCCTAGGGAGCTTGTGAAAACGGCGCCTATAATTTTCCGGAATCAATGGTAGCACCTTCTTCAAAAATGTTTGCTAATGTGCATGAACGAACTTCGATTGATGGATGGCACAAGCGGCTTGGACATCCGTCGATACCAATAGTCAAAAATCTTGTTCAACTTTTTACTCTTCCTATCACCACAAAAAAGTGTCATCGTTATGTAGTTCTTGTTCTATCAATAAAGCACATCAACAACCTTTTCGTGTTACCAATTTTCAAAGTAATGCTCTCCTTGAAATAATTTACACTGATATTTGGGGTCCCGCTCATTATACTGGAATCAAGAATTACAATCAAGATAATCAAAATTATAAAGTAAGAAGTCAAAATCAAGAACAAGAATTAAAGAGTAAAATGAGGCAAAATTCAAGATTAAAAGTGAAGAACCAAAACATGAAAAGATTGCAGTTCAAGCTTCAAGATTCAAGATCCAGTAATAAAGAATCATTCTCAATGAATTAAGCTATGTTCTGCATTATTAATTTTTTTGGTGATTTGACACGGAGGATCTTGATAATAATGGAATTTATGTTTTCAAGCTCTAAAATTTCTAATTTTATAAAGTTTAAAGTTTTATAAAGTTTCAACAAGGTTTCGAAGAGAATCCAATTAAATCGAAAACTAATTAGAATGTTATAATTGGTATTATTGGTTCCAATTTTGATTACGAAACTTAACCGTTTGATACTTTTATCCACCCTAACCATTTTTAATTTTCCTGCCGACAGTCTACAGGATCTTGGTTGCTTATAAATTTTAGAGCCATATATATGTATATATATACTTGGAAGTAGAGAATCTCACGAAACTAGAAGCCAAAATCTTTAATCAATAACTCAAAATGGATCCATGAAGAAAGGGAGACAAGATAACCTGATATCTCTTGGGAACCATCACCTAGATTGATGTTATCTTTGAAATCAGTAACTGAATTAAGTTGAATAAATCAATCAGAGAAATATGTAGCAGAATGGGAATAATGTGTGATGATGAATGTTTTACTAAAAAAATATGAGATTAGTTGCAACATCCATTGACCAATAGAAATATAGTATTCATGAATCGAATTGAATCTTGAGACCTGCAATCAATTTGTTTTGTCAAAAGGGATAGGCAAAATGTTTGAAGATAACATTTAATAAGAATATGTACGACAAACATGTGCATCTAAAAGGGAAGATTTTAAATGCAAGGTTCACTCTTTGCCAACAATATGCATGAGCTGGAGCCCGTTATCTCTTCAACTTCATCAAAGATGCTACCATATTATTTTCTTTTTTGGTGGGACAAAGAGAATGAGTTGATAAATAGAAAAAAATAGTATTTCCATAAATTTCAAGTTTTTAGCTAGTAGTTTTTGGTAAATCATAGCACATAATTAAGTCTTCGATTATTTTGCGACGCACGAAATTTGTTCTAGCTCGAGTTTTCTGAAAGATGATAAGTTGCAGCAGTTTGAAGTTTGAACCGTGTTTAACTTGCTTCCAAGAACTTCAAAATGAGTATAGTTCAAGGTTTTAGTTAGTGTTAGCAGCATGATACTCTGTAGGAATATACATACTTAACTTTCCCACGTCACACAATCAAGAATTGTGTTTTGAAGAAGCTTGACCTCCAACTCTATGAATCACAACAAAATAAAGGCTTCGGATTCTATAATGGTTACATGCCTTCAGAAGGAAATCAATAACTGGTGCTGTTCTTTCACGTATCAGGGTGTTATAAAATGTTGCTATGACGACCAAACTGACCAGTGGACGACTTCTCGTTTCTATGAGGATAGTAATAACCATTGTAGCACTTTTTTTTTTTTTCTTTTCACTATACTTTGTTTCTAGCTGGCCAAGAAGAATTTGTTTTCGTAACGGATACAATAGAGGTGTTACATAATAATTGTCATAGAAAAATCTTTCCATGATGGATAACATAATAGACGTTAATCATTTACTTAATTTTTAAAGCATAATCGTATTTGTATATAAACAGTTACATAATAGTTTATATACAGACGAGGTGTCAAAAAGAGAAGTGAAATTTCCATTTTTTTTTTTTGTTTAAGCAATTCTGACCCAATTATATCTAACCACATCATGCGTATGTAAATCATTATGTAAATTTATTATGTACAATGTAGCATAACAAACAATCACTGGGACTAGCATGAATCTTTAATTTAGTATTCCATCACACACACACATATACGGAATTGATCTCCTAAACATCGATACTTAACTTATGCTAAGCATTGAGTCACAGTGTGACACTACCTATCAACCATTATCTCCCACTTGGATGTCAACAATTTGTTTCTTTCAAGTAATATGTTACTTAATAGTGTCAACAACTCCAAGATATAGTATTGTTCCACCCTTACGTAGCTTTTAAGCTTTATAACCTTAATAGTGCACATAACTTAAAGCTTGTCTCACAAAACTTCTGGAAATTCTAAGCGGATGGGTTTCAAGAAATGTATGATTAAAAAGTTGATAGTACTTCTCGGTTTATTGGAATGTGGTTAAAATGAAAATTGATCAAATTAAATTTTGAAAAATATGTTATCAAACGGAGGTTTAGTTAAGTTCTTTCAAGTTGGAAACAATGGCTTCTCGGCAGCATTAAACAACTTTTCAAGTGTATGAGTATTAGATAGTGCTCTAAAATGTGCCGTGGTAAAACCGGCTTGCAAAGAGACCGGCCCTTGTCGAGGCCAGACTTCAGGAACCTTATCGCCAGGGCAAAAGTACTTCAATACAAGGGGAAAAAATATGGAATACTAATTGGAATCCTCTAGCAGAAGGAATGAAATTTTATAGGAAAGTTTAGGAAGGAACAGAAGAACTTGTCCTGTGCGTAAGAGTTTGAGAAAAAAAAAAATATAGTTCCTATTATGGGGCAATACGTTTCTTCTGGATATAGTTAAGACAAAATAGTTAAGCAATAAATTATACTGGTGATTGAGTAACCCTTTCATGCAATAATTATTTTCACTGAGGGTCCATATTTCCTGGTAAAATGTCTCGATCATACCATACATGTGTTATGAATTCATAGAAGGAAGCATCTTCTGTCTACAGCACGTGAACTTTTGTTACTTTTTGGATTGTTAATTATTAAGCTACTCATTTCATTAACCACAACAGAAATGATATCCATCGGATTGCGCTGCAAGTCAGCTCTTCAATAAAAATAAAATAAAATTTACTGAACAGTTACCAGATCACTAGTTAGTTAATTATTTTTATCCGAGAATGTTTCGGTGGACAAATTTGTGGCGACAATTGGACTTCCAACTCTATGATTGCCATCAGTCTGAACCCAAGTCAATGAACCGTAAACCAACGTGTCCTGCAAGAGTCTTGGACCTTGTATTATGAGCTTGTAGCTTTGTTTCTCGTACTTCTTCCTGAATACTAATTTTTCGGGCTCTACTCTAACTTTTAATCCATCGATTGGTGTCAATTTTGCGACATAGGTTGACGTTTCATCTCCAAAGTTAGTCACTGTTCTTTGATAGTACTGTACTGTGTCAGTATTGGATTTGTTGTCATTTATGTTGAAGTAGGCAATGAAAGAGGGATAATTCAGGTCAAGCGATGGATTTGAGCAATTATAAGGAGACCTTGCGATGGTTTGTATCTGTTTCGAGGTGAGATTTAATGCACAAAGAAGATTAATGTAGTCTTCCGTGTTTGCATCATATACGAGTCCTGGATCTAATGCTTTGTTAGGATTGATATGGCCAGCTCCCATAGCAAGAGGAGTGGCGGCTTGGTTATTGAATCCGATGTCTTGGATTGGATTTTCCGTGTTGTCAAATATGTCAGCTGTGGTCATCATAGCTGATCGAATAGCTGCAGGGCTCCAATTGGGGTGCACTCCCTTCAGAAGGGCTGCCACTCCAGCAGCGTGTGGGCATGCCATTGATGTTCCAGATATAATATTGAACGTATTGAACAGTTGACCTGAACTCAAATCTGTGACCGGCGATTTTTGAGGCCATGAAGCCAAAATTTGAGCACCCGGAGCCATGATATCAGGCTTCAGGATGAATGGACAACTTGGTGATGGTCCTCTTGAGCTATAGCTGGCCACTTTTGGAGCTGATTTAATCCCCAGTCTTGTCTGTTCAAACTTCATGCTTGCTTTTGGATCAGATTCTTTCTTAATGTAGTCCAAAATATTTTGACCTGCTTCAAGATTGAAAAAGGCTGCTGGAAATCTGCTTTTGGTGAAGAACTCTAAATCGGTGTTGTTTGTTATGAAGAAACCACCAATGACTTTTGCATTACCCACAGTGTAAATTTGTTCAGTCAGCTTATCATTAGTGTCAAGACACACTGCAATCTTGTCTCCAATTTTCTTCAATTCCTTCTCATTTTTGCAATCCACGAATGCAATTGGGAATACATCAGATGAAGAAAAGTTTCCTGGGTAGAGAGACAAACCCGTGACTGAGTTTCCATTGCCAAGTGTTCAATTCGCCTCGAATTGCCTGTCAATTGTTCCAGCAGCAACATTGAGGACCCAAGGTGAACCATTGTGCAAAGTTCCAATATATGGACCCTCATTTCCAGATGAAGCAGAAACAAATATACCCTTTTCCACGGCTGCAAAAGTAGCTATGGCAACAGGATCTGCATACAGAGGAAGACCATCTATTCCCAGTGATAAGGATAATACATCCACCCCATCCATTATTGCCTGATCAATTGCAGCCAGAATATCAGATAAATAAACGCCTTCATCCCACAAGGCCTTGTACATGGCAATTCGAGCCTTGGGAGCTATGCCTCGGGAAGTCCCTGAGGCGTAGCCGAAGAATGATGCAGCCTCAACATAATTACCACCAGCTGTGGACGAAGTGTGAGTCCCATGCCCATCAGTATCGCGTGCAGAATTCATTGCGATGGTCAAGTTGGGATAGTTTGCAAGTAGGCCTTTGTTGAAGTATCTTGCTCCAATAAGCTTTTTGTTGCACAAGGAGGAATTAAACTGAGTACCACTTTCACATTCTCCTTTCCATCTTGATGGAATATCAGTCATTCCATCATCCCTAAAGCTTTCGCTCTCAGGCCAAACTCCAGTATCCACCACTCCAATTATGACATCTTTTCCATAGTCCGATTCTGGCCACGCCCCTTGATTAGAATTCAGGCCAAGGAATTGGTATGAATGAGTGGTGTCAACTATAGCACTAGTATCTTTAACTGAAGAAACATAACCTGGGAAATTTCTAAGGGATTCAAGCTCAGCGTGTGAAAGAATTGCACTGAAACCACTGATAACATTAGTGTACGCATATACAAGTTTAGAAGACGACACGGAATCTATGCTGGTTTCAACACTATTTGATATGGAGGCAAGAGTGGTTAAGTACCAGTTATGGTGGCTAGAAAAGGTTTTGGGCATGGTTGATAAGTCCATATGGACAATATATGTATCTGATTCAGCCAAAATTGGGACAATATATGGAAATGAAACAGAGAAGAAAAACAAACACAGAGAGAAATTAATTGCCATTTTTCAGCAAAGAAACGGGATATTCTTAAACTGAAGCCAGTTGACACATATATAGAAGAAAAGGGTATGGAGTTCCAAAGTGGATCCTTACTCCACCTTCTCTATTACTTTGTCCATAGTATGGTATATAGAGACCCCCCCACCCACCACCCACCCCTACCCCCAAAGGGACCTCACCATTTTTCGCCCATTACGTCAAAAACGTGCCATAATGCTACAAATATCAAGCTATGGCATTTCAAAAGGTCTATTAATAAGGTTCTACATAGGGTATAATATAGCTCTCAAACATAATTTAACGTAACCATTTTAAAAAATTATATAAAATTTTATATAAGCCAGAATCGTTGGCTGTGGGCGGACCGAACTCCAATCATTCCCCACCCCTCCAATCATTCATGGAATCGAAAATTAAATAAAAAGAGGAAGCTAAAATGCAAAATAGGCAATGAAAATATGATATTTGGCATCATGGACACCCGAATCAGTGTGCGGAATCCAATTCACGGGTAAGAATTTGACAATACTGGAATATTTGATGGTCCACAAAACCTTGACAAGTTTGGATAATGAAATAAATTTGACAATTAAAAATATATTTGTTACTCAATTATTTAATTATGTGACAAAATTTATAAATTATTCTCTAAGGTGTTGTCTAGATTTCCAAATTTGATATAGATTAAAATCATTTTTTAGTAGATTTTGATAAAAGTTGAGAAAATATAGAGTTGAAAAGTTGTAAGTCCTGTAATATGCGTGGCTAAAATTAATTGTTGACTTTAATACTTGAGATTAAAATCAGATTTTAATCAGAATCAAACAGGGACTTGATATATTTTATTTTATAAATTTATATTTTACATACTGTATTTTGCATAGTGATTACAAAAAAAAAAACCCCATTTGCTGAAAAATATACATATATACCATCATAAATAGTTGAACGTCTAAACAAACAATAATATTGAAATAACAAATCACTCCATAAATATTGCATTTTATTTTCTAGTTATTGATTCTTCACTATTTTTTTATTAAAAACTCTAAAATCAAATCAATTAAAAGTAAGTTTAGTAAATTTATAAAATATTGAAAATTTATAAAATACTTCATTCTTCCCTTCCAACATTACAAAAATAAATAAATAAAATTAATTTCTCTATTTAATTAGCAAAAATTGTTCAATAAATAAAATCTAAAAAATCGATTAAAATAATTTTTTTATTAGTTATTAATTTCCAGCTAAAAATCAATTTCTTTTAATTTAAAGCTGGGATAATTTTGAAACTTAAAAAGTTGTTAAGAATGTATGCATACTTGTATTGGTGTCTATTATACAGATGATTTTTTAATTTTTTTTTTATTTTTGGTGAAAAAGCATCATAAAGGAGAGAAGAATTTATAACTATACCTAATAAAAAACTATAATTCTAGGTGAAAAATGAAATTGGGAACAAATTATATATATGATGTAGTGAGAGGACTAGACTAGATGTTAATTTATGAAGGGATACATGAATGAGAAAGAAAAATAAATAATTTTATATTTGCATGAAATGAAATATTAATTAAATTTTTGGAGAATAAAGAAATAGTTAAAACATTGTTATGTGAGGTGTTAAAATGTAATACAAAGGGTGCGATATATTATTTCAATTATGAACATTTGGTCTATTTAACTAATTTAAGTGATGAATTTGAATTTATTTATTTTTTTAGCAAAAGGTTTTTTTTTTTTTTTTGATACCATGATATAAAGTGTATTATATAAAGTATAAATTTAGAAAATATAGTCAATATTTGATAGGGACTAAAATCAGATTTTTAGTAGATTTTGATAAAAAATGATAAAATATGTGATTAAGTTGTGGATCCCATAAAATGTGTGGTATAAATTAAGGATAATACTACTTGTACATTAAAAGATGTATATCGGGGTGTACGCTCCCCTCACATGGGGGATGGGACCCACTATGTAAAATATTTTTTTATTTAATCGGGATCCACCCCCATGTGAGGGGGGGTGTACACCCTGATGTACCCGTAGCAAAATCGATAAATTAATTGTTGACTTTGATTTAAGTTAAAATTTGGATTTTAACTTTTACCAAACCTTGGCATAGTATGTAGTGTAAAATACCCAAAATAGAGGATGTAGTTTGTGATTTCTAAGTTTATTGGGTAACTATATCCCCACCACACATTTTATTTATTGCACCATGTTCTAATTGTATTTTAAGGTTCTTAATTTTTTTTTAATGTAGCACTTATGTTCTCAACCCTTTTTTTGGGTTATATTCTTTCTTTAACATTCTCTTGATTAACATATGTAGCCTCTAACAATGATTTACATTCAAAAAGACCATTGGTTATGTTCTAATACCACTTGTTATGAAACAAACAATATACCAGAATTGCTCTAATACCACTTGATGAAACCAATCACCCAAATGCATTGTTGAAATTATATGGCAAATAATAAAATATTAGATCAAGCAAAAGAATAATAAAGATAAAAAATATGGCATATGAATTAAGAGATTTTATTGACTCAAAAATAATAGAGAAAAGAGAAAATTAAAATGGATCATATAATTCTAGTAATTCATTTTCTCACTTATTAAAATTGTATAGAAAAACCTAATATTTATAGGAAACATGTAGGGGATGTTCAAACCCTATTAATAAAGTTGTTGATGAATTATGATACCAAAAAATCGAGTCCAAAACAAATTTCAACTCACAATGAGCTTTCAAAATAGAACTTCAACTTGACACAGGATTCCAATAGCATTTCAAATTGAATTTTTCTTAACGTACACTTTAATTAGAATTCTTGAATATTTCAGACAAATAATCATCCAAATTCTAACAACTCTTACCACCCAAACGTCGGTTCTGGTCTCATTTCCTCTCTATATTCTTTCATTTTGCCTTGGTTTTTCTTTCCAATCCCTAATTTCATTGATGGATCTCACAAAAAGGTTTTATACCAAAAATGTCACTGCTTTCAGATCTCATTAATTATAATCTCTCTATCCACTCTCAACCACCCTCTCGGACGCAACCATCACTGACGATGAAGAAGACCTGGGTTTTCTCGAAAATGACGAAATCAATGTCTCCTCCTGTTCGAAATACCCTCACTCTGACGCTGTTTAATTTCGTTAAGGTTTTTCGGTGCTGACCATCCCAAAAATTTTAACCCTCTATTTTTTCTTTCTTTTGTATAGGTTTGAAGTTTTCATCATGGAGAAAAAAATTGATCGAGAGAATGATTGAAACAAGTTTTTTTGATACTTTTTGATAAGTAAATCTTCTATTTTTTCTTCAACAGTTCTGATCAGCGATTCTCTCCCGGTAAATTATTTCAAGTAATGTTCGTGCAATAGGATTTTTATTTTATTTATAATTATTTCTAAAAAAACGTTATTATTTTTTATGGGAGTTTGAATTTTGTGTAGAAACACATACTTTCTCCGCAGTTCGATTCCCATTTTGGCTGCTTCGGAAGAAGCTTAATAAATGGTTTTGCGTTATTGGGATTGAATTTTTGTCTTATTTGTCTTTATTTATGTAATTGCATATCTTTGTGAATGTTAAGCCTGCAAGTAGTCTTCCTCCGTTAATTTAGATTGATAACTATTGTATTGACTGTGTGAGTATTTTAGGATTATCTTGTTAACTGGTGGAGTGTAGTTTTGTAAGATTGCTAAATATTATGTTTTACAATCATGCTACATGTACATAATCATTCACACAATCTTTTACACCCCCTCACATGGAGGGGTCTCACACACAATAAAAAATTCGCGCACACTATTCATATGAGAGATGTGTACTTACACCTGGTATACAAACAGCTTTATCCTATGTTTTATAGTGATTATTTTAGGATAGTTTTTTTTACTGTTGAATATTTTTGACCAATTGTGTATGCCTTTGAAAGTGATTATGTGATATTCTTATGGGTTATATTAGATTATATGGGTTTTTCTATATCATGTTGTAATTTCACTTCAAAGTGTACGATAGAAATAAAATGAATTCCTAAATCAAGAGATTATGTATCTTATTGAGCAAATGGAAAGCCAACATTTCATATTTGAGTTTTGGAAAATGGTTGTAGGGAAAATAATGAGCAAATTGACCGGGCCCAAGCCCACACCACTAAGTCCAAGTGAGGTTCCAACCCAAAACAAATTGGCAATGGGTGGAGTAGCCCACTTGGGTTAGATGGTGGATTTCTTCTCTTCTCCCAACCGATGTGGGACTTCTTGTTTGCTCCCAACAATCCTCCCCTCAAACAAAGGACCACATCATTGTGGCCTCCCTTCAA
>CAIGRT010153418.1:0-29277 GCA_903798405.1 Fraxinus platypoda | reverse complement strand
CCCTATGTGTACACCTACATAGCATGGCTCATTTTTCATTGATCTTTGATCTTAAAAAAATAATAATAATAAATAAATAAATAAATATATATATATATATATATATGGGGTAAACACCGTATAGGTGCTGCTATAAGGTGGGACGACTACCGAGAAATTGTTGTTTCCTTCATCCTGATTTAGCCCCAATTTGTCACTCTTCAAAATAAAACTATCGAATTGTCATACTCATTTTTTAATAATATATTTATAGAATAAAATATTTTGCATGTAAACCAAATTTTTTTTCCTATTTTTTAATCACATATTTTCTAAAAATCACTATTTAAAAATTATTTTTTGAAAATAATCGCCATCAAACAAGGGTTTAATCTTAATTCGACCATTCGTCTTTACGATCCCACTACATTACCATCCCTAAATCACGTCATAGTTTGATTGGCAAATAACAAGATTGCGATGGAATGCCACATTTTTCTTCAGTCATATTAATCAATATAGACATATATTAAATGTTTCATTAATCACCGAACTCATGTATTCATTGCGTTTACTCGCTGAACTTTAAAATATCTCAAAATGGTCACTAAACTTTAACATGTTTCACTTTATCACGCACTCATCATGTTTCATTTTAAAGTTTAGTAAGTAAAGCGTGACGGAAATACTAGTTTAGTAGCTAATGGTGATGAAGTGCAACATGTTAAATTTTAGTAACTTGACAACATTTTAAAAGTTCAGTGACTAGCGATGGAATGTAATGTTAAATATGTTTTGGAATAATAATTTTTTGAAAAATGTGTGGTTAAAAAATAAGAAAAAATTTCGATTTACTTGTAAAATCATTTTATTGAAGAATGTGTGGTAGAAAATAAGTTTTAAAAAAATATTTTTTTGAAAAATGGGGCTCAAACAAGGACTTATTCAGAACACAGATTTATGCCACAATTTTGGTTCAAATTATTCTCTATGAATATATTTTCATATGATGCACAAGTACGATTCATTTTTTCACTATTAATTTTTTCCCGTTTCTAAACACTTTCATTTTGACTTAATTGATGAGATGATGACTTTCTTCTATGATGAATTGTTGCATTAGCCCTACATTTTGTCTTTGTGGATTGAGGAGAAAAGGGGATTATCCATCCTTTTTTCTCAATTTTATTATACCATGAATGTAACTATTAAAAGTGAAAACTGGTTTTCTGTGAATTTTAATCTTGATAAACATTTAAGTCAAAATTAGCAATTAATTTTAATTACATATTTTATAAGCTCAAAAATCTTTAATCATAAATTTCATTAACTTTTATTAAAATTTACTAAAAGTTTGATTTTTAGTTAGGGCACTTAATACGGAGGTAAATTTGAGGGGTTGTTAAAACTATTGTATGAAAGTAAATCGACATAGAAATAGAAGGATTAATAGCATAAGACTCCTTGAAAATGTTTCTATGTGCGATATACTCTCTACCTATTGAAAATCGCAGAAAATTCCCTGTCTGAAATCGGAAAACCCTACCGTCAAGATCCGTTAGATTGAATATTAAAAATAGTAAAAAAAAATGCCAAAAATAAAAAAATACAGTTGCAGTACCTGAAGTTTTTATTTTTTTTGCAAATTATACCTAAATTGTTTATTTTTTAAATTTTAGTATTTTTTTTTTTTTTACTATTTTTAACGGTTAATATAAAGGATCTTGACGGTAGATGGGTTTTTCGAACAAAAAGTTTCAAACAAATGATTTTCTGCGATTTCTAATAGATAGAGACATATTGCACATAGAACGTTTCTAGGAGGATTTTTTTGTTATTAATCCGAAATTGTAATATGCATTGAAAAAGACTTCAATGGGCCCATACATAAATATTTCAAATAATGGGGCTGGACATTTTTATTTGTCAAAGCATTAATTACAAAAAAAAAAAAAATGATTAGAGAATAATTCTAATTTTGTCATTATGTTTTCCAATTTCTACCAATAATAGAAGAATATTGAGAATGGACTTCCAAAACAAATTGAGCCTTTGCTGGTTGGAATAATAGAAGATTATAAACGAATATGTCTTGTTTACATTCCATTCAAACTTAATTTACATTATGTTTAATAATCATGAAATTCTTTTATTCAAACTAATTAAATCTTGATTTCTTTCATTCTTTTATCTAGGAGCGTAAAAGACTCCATCCCGATTTTAATTTAAACGAAATCAACAATTTAATCTTAATTTCTTTCGCATTCATAACTTATCTAGTCCACATTTTTCACTCATATTATTTGGATCATGGCCATTCAGTAATGCACAACTGAGACTCTTTATCGGTTCTCATTTTGTTTTGCTGAGTGAAAGTTACGAGTTCGGCCCTAAAATTATCTAGAGGGGTTGAATGGGTGAATAACGCGGAGCTAAAATTACCAATTAAAAGTAACAAGTCACTTTTTAATTATTCTAGATATTTAGTCAATCAAGTTAATTTATCCTACTTTGAATTACCACAATAAAAATTATGCAGTAAATAACACAAGATTTGTTGACGGAGAAAATCTTCCACAAGATTAAAAACAGGGGACCAAGCTTATATAGACAATAAGAACTTACAGTATGATCCAATCTAGAAAACTCATTAGACTCGCTGATCTAATTTCTGCAATCTTCAAGACCTGCTGGAACGTGCTTCATCACACCTGCTCCCAATCTTCAAGAATTGTTTATTTCCTAAATCAACAAGAACACCTTGTTTTTGTCCTATTTTCGTGTTTCTGGTCCAACTTCACTCAATCTTCAACAACCTTTGAAAACTATTGAGAAAATACCTTCCTGAATATATTTAGGAAGTGAGTGTTTTGAATTATTTGATTTTAATGTTTTTTCGAACTTGTGGTTGATTGATCTCAAGATGTAGACTTGTTGGTTGGTCTCCAAAGGATGTTATGAAGGTAAAAAATAATGATCAATCACAATATATAATAGATAGAATTCTTGAAAATCACGAACTAGGATTTCTCGAAAAAATACCGTCGCTCAAGCGTCAGGCTAGCGCGCAAGCAAGCGACAGATGTGTTGCTCGAGCGACACGCGGACGACAATGATACTATTTTGGATGCTCAAGACACAGATTGACGACAGTCTAGCATAATTCCGACAACTCTTTCTCCATATTTCATATTTGAACCTAAAGACTCCTAGTTCATTTGTACAACACTTCAAAAGACTCCCGACTTTTACAACTCCTTTATAATAATCTTTTTATCTAAAGAATAGCCAATACAACTTAAAACCTAACAGTGATAATTTTTCTATGTTAAGAATAATAGTTTATTTCGAGCTATATAAAGGAGTTAATTAATTCCTTTTAGCTCCCTTTTCTTATAACTCGAGTTATTGAAGTAATAAAATGTACAAAATCGTGTAATTTCCACCTCAAGTAATTGTTTTGGAATGCTTGTTAAAAAGTTGAGATCAAAGTTAACAAATAATTTTAACCACATATTTTATCAAATTTACAAATTTTATTAACTTTTCAACGATACTTTTCATCAACTTTTATATTTCCTCCATCCCATTTATATAAGCTAAGTTTTGTTTTTCACACAAATTAAGAAATCTTATTTAATGTTACTGAAAAAGTATTTTTTGCTAAAAACTTTTCTAGTTTACATTTATTTATTTATCAACAACTAGTAGTAAATTATTGTTGAAAGTAGTAAAGAAATTGAATGATTTAATTTTCAATTCTCACATTGATAAATTATTTTGATCATATTCATTGCGAACCATAATTTGAACTTTTGAAACAATTTATATTTGTAAAATTTTAAGATTAAGTGGGGGAAAATTGGTTATAATTAGACAAATTAAATAAGGGTATATCAATAAACGAGCAAAATAAAAAATATTATATAATTGGGACAAAAAATAAGAAAAATCAACATATATAATTGAAACTGAGGGAGTAATTTTTATTTATTTGTCAAACTACCGCTAGATGTCAAAATCAACCCGTAGCTTTCTTCCATTAAGGCTAATAACGAATGACATGTTGGCATATGTAAACAATTTAAAAAGAAAAATACATTGAAATTTTACCAACAAAATATATGCTCTCGTTTGGTAGAGATTAAAATTAAATTTTTAGTAGATTTTGATAAAAGTTGATGAAATATACCGTTGAAAAGTTGTAGATCTCATAAAATACGTGGTTAAAATTAAATGTTGACTTTAATTTAAAATTTTAATCCAAACCAAACAGGGCATATATTTTACTAAATTCTGTATCACTGTTAAAAGTTAGTCAACGACAAATTTTTTTTTCTTCTTCATAAAATACAATTGTTTTGATGTTAAATATTTATAATGACAACATACTTCCATAGTCAATTATTGAAATAAAATACTCTCCTAATTTCTAGCACTATGATGCTACAATGCTCGTAAATACTACAGAGAATGAGGTAAGGACGACAAGTAAAATGTTCCCATGTTTATCTATTTATTTATTTTTATTTCTAAATGCGATTTTATTAAAAAAAGTCGAGACGGAGCATTTTGTTATCACGCAAAACTATGATTTATTTTCTAATCACACGTTCTCTTCTAAATAAACAGCAACACAAGGAAATAATAAGCATATATTCCTGTTATTTTACCATTGTTGGGGAAAACAAACTCAATAAAATAAATTATCAAAGTCACGTACACAAAATGGTATGCATAAACAATAATTAGACAGGGTTATTTTGTACCACTTTTAGTGATTAAAAACAATTATTAAAACTTGATCGATTAATTAATTGGTGATAAATTATTTTGTCCAAGACTAGCTGGCACCTTTAAGTACGCCTCAAGATTAATTAGTGCCTAAAATCTGTTCCAAATCAGAGTTTGCACGAGTGGTATTTTTTATATCCCAGTACACAACACCAAACATGTTTGGTAAAGTGCAGTATTCTAAAAGGCACACTTAAACAATGGCGCGATGCACAGCGGACTTGACTTGGCGTTTTATTTAGCGGTCAACGGCATTGACCTCTAATGCGTGCTTAGACGTGATTATGCACCCTATTATTTTTTATTTTTATTTTTAAAAAAATTACAATTATTTTGAGTGAAAATTAAATGTTGATTTACATTTGAAACTTATCTTTTTGTTGGAAATTTTTGAAATAAAATGTATAAAATTTTTATAAATCTGTTTTAGATATTTGGTAGGTATTATTTTTAAATATTAAATAATTTTTTGATTGATTAATAATAATATTAAAATAAAAAAAAAAAAAACATTTTTACGCCTATATCTCGCCTAGCCCATAGCTTGATATCCACGCATTACACTTTTAAAATACTGGTAATGTGTAAGGAACGAGATTTAATAATACCATGAGCAGATTTTAACTTTGTTTTCTTATTTAAGTCATGTTTGGCTTTTATTTTTTAAAATTCATTTTTCCTAAAACTTATTTTCGTTCATATGTTTAATGGGACCACAACTTTCATTTGCTTTTCAACCAAGCGTTACAATAATTTTATTAAAATCTACTAAAGTTGATTTTTAGCAAAATCAAACCGAGCTTAATGTTTTTTGATCCAAATGAAGCATCTCGTACACAAACAAGACTAATATTTAGAGTTGATTTCTAGCCCACAATATCAAATATGTTGCGAAGTCTTGCAAGATCTAGAGTTAAATTACTAGAGCATATCCAAGAGAATTGTATATTTTGCAATTTAGGGAGCAACTATAAATTTAGAGAGTAAAAATTTTCACGTACTCCAACATGTTCTTTATATTTAACACTTAATTTTACTACTTCCAGAAACTATTTATCATTTTTTCTTATATTTTATTTTCACTAACTTCCTTTCAAATTATTATATTTTTTTTTCTCCAATAAAAATTGAAATACTTTAAATGCATTTAATTACAGAGAGTGTGTTTGACTCTCCAAATCCAATGAAGTATCATTTGTTTGAAGATGAATTCGTTTAAAGAGTCTTTTGAAGTGCTCTAATGAAGTATCATTTGTTTAAAGATGAATTTGTTGGTTTAAATGGTAGAAGGGGATTCAAAAAGTTGGTCCAACTTTATTTTTAATCACACATTTTATTGGACTCACAATTTTTATTGAATTTTTACCATACATTTTATGGCACGTGCCAATTTTTATCAACTTTTAGGAATGTCACACAATTGAAACCTATTGAATCAAGAAAATAAATAATAAAAAAGAGCAAAACTCAAATTTTAACTTTAAATTTTCTTGATAAATATAACATAGTAGTGAAAACGAGATGCCCAACATATGGACCCACACAAAGTCGTGATCTTTCTACAGCTTCACAGATTGAAGCACACAAATAATCATCGACTAAAATGTCTAGATAAAGATTCCTATCTATTAAGGGGTTTTCATTCTTATAGAAAATATGGAAATGTTCTCCTGCTCACGGTGGGCAGAATAAGACTACCCACCTGCTGATGTGGCAGGAGAACCTCACGTTGGGTTCTCTCCAAATGTGAGAACTGAACCCAACGTTGAGTTCTCTCCGAGTACGCATTATAAGACTTTCCACCGTGGATAGGAGAACAACTATGATAGTAAATATGGCCTATGTTTGGCCCCCTATTTTTTCATAATTCATTTTCAACTATGCATTTTTCTTAAAATAATATTACACGTAAATTGAAAAGTTTTCCTTATTTTTTAACCACACAATCTTAAAAAAAACACTACTAAAAAAATGTATTTTTTGCTTAAAAATGATGCTCAAACAAGGGCATGGTAACATTTTCAACGAATTTTTACATTTTTAGTGCTTCTAGTTGATGTACAATGTATGTATGCGATAATCAAAATGTTACTTACAATAATATTTATACACAGAATAGATTTTAGAATACCAAGTCGAATGTTGTTTTCTGCCAGTTTTGGAGCCTTTTCTAAAACGAGAGAATAACTCTATTTATATCACACATAAGCTCGACCTAGATCCAATGGCTCAAAATCCTCCACAGCTCACCATCTAAGATAACATCTGATTAAATGTACAAAGCGTAAAATGCCAGATACGATTTAGCAAGCCAACTGGATCAATAAATGGGCAGGGTTACCATTTGAAGTCCCTGGGACTAGCCAGGAAAATACAGGCAAAGATGCTCGTAATCTGTAGTGATTCCCAGTTGGTAGTAAGCCAGGTTCATGGCAATTTTTCAGCCAGAGATAAGTCCATGGCCGCATACTTGAAACTGGTTATGGAGTTCATTCCTATTTTTGAAATATTTGAGTTAGTGCAAATACCACGCACAGAAAATGCTCATGCCGATACCCTTTCAAAGTTGGCAAGCAGTAAAGATTTTGAATTACTCACTGTAGTGCCCATAGAGCATCTCCCCAGACCCTCCACCGCCACTAACGAAGAGGTAATGTGGGTTGAAGATACTCCATTATGGATGAAGCCAATCATATTTTTCCTCAAGAACCAGACATTACCCTCTGAAAAAAGGAGGTACAAAAGCTCAGAAGATGAGTCGCTCACTTCGTCTTCCAAGACGATGTGCTGTATAAACGAGGATTCTCCTTGCCTTTACTTCGATGCATAGGTAGGGAACAAGTCGATTATGTGCTTCGAGAAATTCATGAAGGGGTGTGTGGCAATCACATATGAGGATGGTCCTTGGCACAAAAAGTGTTGAGGTAAGGATATTATTGGCCTACCTTGAAAAATGATGCGCAACAGTTCGTTAAGAAATGTAACAAGTGTCAACACTTTGCAACAATTCAAAGATAGCATTTCCAAGAGCTAAGTGTTGTCTCTAGCCCCAACCGTTGGCTAAATGGGGAATTGACCTTATAGGTTCCCTTCCCAAAGGGAGAGGAAATTGTAGTTTCACAATTGTCACCATCGATTATTTCACCAAATGGGTAGAGGCCGAGCCCCTTGCTAAAAGTACTGAAGCCAATACTTCTAAGTTCCTCTGAAAAAACATCATTTTTAGATTTGAAATTCCCCATTCAATTGTTTTGGACAGTGGTCGACAACTCGATAACAAGAAGGTCGGAAGTTTATGCGAGGAGCTGGGCATTAAGAAACACTTCTCCTCCCCACATCATTCCCATGCAAATGGGTAGGTGGAGGCTGTAAACAAAACAATCAAGCACACATTGAAGAAAAAATTGGATGCTTCTAAAGGGGCATGGGTCGATGAGCTGCCTCAAGTCCTTTAGGCCTACGAACTACAAGCAAAACTGCTACAGGAGAAACTCCGTTCTCTATGAGCTTACGGGGTCGGGTCTATAAGCCCAGTTGAAGTGGGCTTGCCTTCTTCTCGTTGAATTCATTTCAATGAAATGTCTGTTTACCAGCGGAAGATGACTAAATAGTACAATTCTAAAGTAAAGAAGAAGTCATTTCGTTTAAATGAGCTGGTGCTCCGAAGGGTATTTTTATCTTCCAAAGAACAAGGTACAGAAACCTTTGTCTCAACTGGGAAGGCCCCTACCGCATTAAGGAAGAGATTCGGTCTGGAACTATAAAATTGAAAATATGGATGGAAAGGCGCAGCCTCATCCATGGAATGCAGAGCACCTACGAAAGTACTATCAGTAATGATGTAAATATCTAGTTTGTACAGTTCTTGATTTAATGAAATTGACTTTTATCTAATTGTTTGTACATTAAACTACCTCCCAAAAGATAAAAGTCCTGGGAGAAGCCTATGTATAGATGAACCGTCCTTATGTAGAGAAACGTGAGCGCTTCGATGAGGAGTTGGATCCTAAGATGGACCACCACCTACTCGCGAAGTACTGCACATGCCCTTAACGACAAAAGTTGTTTAAAAAACCTCAGTATGGGTAAGCCGCTCAACCCCATGTTCAGGAAACAAAGTTCGCAGTCTGAAAAATTAAATTCACACAAGTTAAAATTAATAAAAACGCCTTCTATCGACCAAAGTCAAAAGGAAAGCCTCTTCATAGATGACCCGCCCCTATGAAGAAGAGTTGGATCCTAAAATGGACCACCTGTACACTCGCGAAGTGTTGCACATGCCTCTAGCAACAAAAGCTGTTAAGGAAGCCTCAACATGGACGAACCGCTCAACCTCATGCTCAGAACAATTATTAATCATGGTAAGTTAAAATTATTCTTAATTCTGTTAAAGCAAGTTCATTAAAAGTAATGAAGTACATACTATTGACAAAAGTCAAAGGGGAAACCTCTTCATAAATGACTCATCCCTATGAAGAGACGCGTGTGCACTTCGATGAGGAGTTGGATCCTAAAATGGACCACCTCTGCACTTGTAAAGTGTTGCACATGCCCATAACAATCAAAGTTGCTAAGGAAGCCTCGGCATGGATGAACCAGTCAACCCCATGCTTAGGAAAAGAAGGCAAGCGAACTGCTAACACTTATGCAATTACAAATAAACAAAGTTGAATAAAAGTCTGAAGTGGTTAAAGGCTTCAGTTTGATGTTATCATTGAAATTTGATGTGCATGGGATTCAGAAACTTATGAAGGTACACGACCTCCTAACACTTATGCAAAATTATAAGCTTGATGTTATTACAAGTTTGAAGTTGTTTCTAAAGTTCAACGTGCATAAGTTTTATCCTCAACAATTTTCTTCACTTATCCTTTAGGGAGGTCACCCCTCATCTTGACTACCAGCCTTCAGACTGACCTTCTCTATTTGGCCACTCACCTGCTTGGCCCCAACAGATGAGGGTTTCAGACCCTTTCGTCCGAGCTGGAGGTAGCAGCAAGTATGGTGGTCATATCTGGAGTGGGGTGCCTCCGTTTCTAAATTTTTTCTACAAAGTCAAACAACGAGAACAGATTTAGTTAAGTACATATAGAATAAATTTTGATGAAGAGAAAGCAGTACCTCTCTTGGCCATCAAGCAAAATTCTTCAAAAAATCTCCTAGAGGCGATCAAACGATCAAAGTCGCGAGAAAATGGGGGTCAGCGGTAGATATCAGTCAAAGTCTCTCAATCGCTCTCACTCAACTCGAAGCGTTCAACTGACCCTGCAAAACAACAAGAAAACATTAACATCAGATTCATCCATACGAAGAAATCAGAAAGCAGAAATAACATTTACGGGCTTCGGAGTAAAAGTTGGAACTTTAACGTGAGGGACAGTATCACCCTCACATTTATGTCATTTCCCCCTTACCCTGAACCACGTCTCCTTCCATCCTTTGATGGAGGAGAGGAGGCCCATGACAAAGGTAACCCCCATGGACAGAGGGAGTACCGCCATTTTGAATCCCATTTACCTAAGACTAGAGGTTGGAACTTGGAAGATGGTTTTGAAAAACGTGGAGAGGCATGTCCAATCTGATTCAATTGGTTCTTCTTCGTGAGGTTTTTCTTGATGGTAGTTTGCTTCTTCTTGGGTTTCTTCTACTTTCACTGTTGTAGCTTCTTCTTCATATTATATTACCCTCTCTTTTTTAAAAGAAAATTGGCCTTTTGTGTTGGAGATAGAAATAGTAGAGATAGTGACCTTAAGTGGATGGAAGGACTTTCCGACAATCAAAATGAAAATAAGGGTGAAAATGTCAAAAAATGAAAGACATGGACGTTCTGCACAATAATATCAAAAGGTCAGAACTTATTTGCTAATTATCCAATTTTTAATCATGCAAAGAAAATTTTCTAATAACTATTGTAATACATGACTCTGGATTTAGATATAATTTCCCTTCAATTCTATTTTATTTTATTTTATCTTATTTCCATTACTAAAATCTTTCTAGTAAGACCAAAATCTTTCATTTTAAATTTTGGTTTTAATTTTTCTTTAACTAATTGAAGTTTTATAGAATTATGTCCAACTAAAAGCATATCGTCAATATATAACAGAAGATAGAGAATAAAAATTAATTAAAAAAAAACCAGTCTTTCCATTCTCTTTAAATATAAAAAAAGAATCATATTCACTCTTCTTAAAATTTAGACCTTCATTATAAGAGTCAAATCTCTTGTACCATTATTTAGGAGCCTCTTTCAGTCTACACAATAATTTATTTAACATGCATGCTAAGTCTCTTTTTCCTTAATTTAAAGGTCTTTAGATTGTGTCATGTAAATGAATTCATCTAAAGAACCATACAAGAATAGTTTTTACATCCAATTGTTCTAACTCTAAATCAAATTAAGTTGCTAAAGCAAGTAAAGTTCTAATTGAAGTATATTTTACAATTGGTTAAAATATGTCAGTATAGTCTATCCATTCTCTTTGTATGAACTCTTTTGCCACAAGTTTAACCTTATATCTTATACATCCAGATTTTAACTCACCTTCTTTTATTTTATAAACAGGGGCGGAGCCATGAATGAAGGGTACGAGGGACTACTGGGTTGGACAGTGGGCTATTGGGTTGGACAGTGGAAAAAAATGGGCTTTAACCAAATTTTTTTTTTTTACAGAAGCTAGGCTTTGGCAAGTGGGCCAGCCCACCCCTATCTTCGCCACTGTTTATAAATATATTTACAATATAATAGGTTCCTATCTAGTGTCTACCAGTTTTTCCCCTGAGGAAAAAATTTCATTTTTCATTGATGAATTCATTTCTTCTAACATTGCTGCAAGTCAATCATTTGAGTTTTTACTAGAGAAGATTGCTTCATTATAGGAATTTGGTTCTATATACAAGGTATCATATTCTAAATGTGCAGACAAAAAGTCAACATATTGATACCATGTAGGTAGTCTAATCTGTCTAATTTTCCTATCTCTCTAATTTATAATTTTCTAATTCATTATATCATCATCTGATATAATCTGTGGTTATATTTGCTGCTCAACTTAAGGCTACTCCGGAATATGATTCAAGGAATTTTGCTTAGATTGATCATTGAGATTCATTTCTCTCACTACAAAATCCTTTTAACCTAATAATTCTCTTATTTCATAAGTAAGACAACACTTTACAATCTGGGATCTAATTTGGATTATGTTTGATGTTCATATGTTGCATATCCATAAGTCCTAACACTTTACAATTTCTTATTCTTTGCCTTTTCCTTCATTGTTAAATTTCTCATCTTTTCCCCTTTCCATATGCCCCTTTCTTTTTATTATAACTCTTGTTTTTATTGGGATTATAATTATTACTGTAATTATTCATTCATTTTACAGAACCTTTTGATTTTATCATTAGATTTTCAACAGTTGGAACTTCCTTAAGTTCTAATTCTCTATTCTTAACGGAAGTATGAATATTTTCAACACAATTTAGGTTCTAAAACCTTTACATGCGGTTCTTGCATATCTTTTAGAAAACCACCCCCACTGAGTAGCAGACCACTATACAGTTTTATTCAAGTAATTTCCAAATAAAACATATTTAAATAAATAATGATTTTAAGATTTTCATAATTGACAAATTAACAGTCACATACTCTTTTTGACAGTAAACTCAGTAGCATTTTGTCAGCATGCAAGACTAGTCACTAGAATAGTCCATTTTTATTGACTCATTCCACCAAACCCTTATTCTCTGGATTCTCTTGAGGAGGAATCCTAGACGAAGGTAAATATATGTATGTTTTTTTTTTTCTAAGGAGAGTTAGGGTAATGCCTTTTCGATGCTGAATTTTAAGTTAAAGAAGGGTTAAAAATCGTTACCAAATGCTGAGTTTGTAAAAACAAAATATACAAGAACACCAGAAGCCATGTTGAAAATTTTAGATGGAGAAGTTTCTCGAAAAATATGAGCAAATCTTTATAGATCTAAGGTTCAAAAGGAACTTGATCGTCCCAAATGAGCAATTGACAATATGTGGTTTTTGACCTTGCTCTAACACTACAGTTGGTTCCAAATTTAGACATAATCCGTACCAAAAACAGTAAAAAATATAAGGATTTTTCAACTTAAGCCCCTTAGATTCAGCGATCAGTTCTAACATTTTGTCTCCATTGAGCATTCGTTAATGATTATGTTTGAATCCACCAGCACATCTCAAATCACAAGGTAAAAGTCAAAATTGAGGATATCCAATGGCTCAAACTCCTCCACGTGTCACCATCGAATAAATGTACAGAGCGTAATGCTAGAAACAGTATTTAGCAAGTCCGCTGGATCAATAAATGGATCAGGTCACCATTTTAAGTCACTAGGCCTCTTCAATTTCTGTTGGCCTCACAATTAATCAATACCTCAATTACTTTCACACATATCATGAATACAAAATGAATTAAAAAAGACAGTGAGTAAACATTTTACATATTTTCCCTTTTTCATTTTGTAGGGTACCAATTATTCGGAGTACTAAATATAGAGCCACAATCTTAAGTGGAGGAAAAAAATCACTCATGTTTAAATGTTACTATCTTGAAAACTACCCGACTAAAATCCAGAATCGAGCATTTATCTATGTAAAAAAATGTTCAGGGCGAGAACGATTAGTCCATCCACCTCAAATTTTTTCGATGTTCTTGTTAGTTTTTCTTCATTGAATTTGATTCGTTGACTTGGACCCTTAATTTTTCCTGAGTTGATATATGAACCGAGTTTTAAGACATTACTATATGCAAGTCAAAATCATGGCATCGCCTAAAGTTTGTGTGACAACTTATGGGACAAGTTTAGCAGTATTAAAGTGTGGTCCATTATTCACTAGTCATGAAGAAATATTCTGAACCCCTGCCGTGCGCCATTGTCCTTTTGTTAGACTAATGACACACCACGAAATTAACATGCCTCTAATGCTTAAGGACCCTACATCCATCAAGTAAAAACCAACTTTCCTGTCCCTAGGCCTAGATCCTTCAAGAAAAAACTAATGTGCTTGGACCACATTTTTTCGACATTTATGTTGAATTTTACCAATAAATCTAAAATTTAAAGAGGCACCATGCCAGCATGAACAATATGAAAATTGGGTCATGTAGATCTTCTATTTTTTATAGGATGTTCGTTATTTTTTAATTTCATCACTACGAAAGCCCTATCCACTAATTTTATTATTATTATTATTTTTATAAAAATATATTCATTTAGTCTTGCTTTGTGCTTGGAACTCAATTGAACACAAAAATGTTCAATCTCGTGAAATCATTAAAATAAATTAAGTTAACGTCAAAGTACACTTAAAATAATTAGATACATATTAACACAAGAAATAAAAAATTTAGAAAAATGTTAACTTTGTGGCTAATTGGCGCAGATGTCCCCAATAATTGGGGTCATTGTGCATTCAAGACCTATCATTTTTGGCTTACCATTTTGACCCCTACTTGCACCTTTCTTGGTGAAACTAGGACTTTCGTCGGCTGCAGTACAGTTAGACAGTTAAAAATCCATTTTTTATGGAAAAGACATTTATATCTCTATTTGTAGTTAAATAAAATAAAATGCAAATTACAGCTAGGTCATCGACCTTTCAACATGTATAACAAGATCCCAATTAAACAAATTTAAAGTACAAATCAAAAGAGAAAACGAAGGAACGCAATTGGAAAAAAAAAGATTTAAAATTAAAAACTTCCATCTTCCCCATCTAACCTAAGCCATCTCATCTCATCTCAACTCAACTCAACTCAACCCAACACCACCACACCACAATCCTTCCTCGTCACTGGTTATGTGCATGTAGAATGATGATTCCGAACAAGCATTTTCACATGTACAATCAACTCACTCTTTGGTTGTGTATTTTACAAAGATAGAAAGGGACTTCATCGTCTTTGTGAAAATCAGGCTAATTTTTTATTTCCTTTTTCCTCTCTTAAACATGAAATTACAGTATTTAAAGCTGGTGGTTCCACGTCACAAAGTTCACCTCTGCAGTTATTCGAACCAATTATCGTAGGGTTGTCCCTCTTGTATTTGTTTGTATTTCAATAAAGAAATGTAGGGAGATTTTCCTTAAGTTGGAGATCAATCCAAAAGTCATTTTTTAGTTGTACAATGGCCATTTATAGGAGTTTAGCAAGGGCATTTAGTAATTTTATGACTTGACATTTTTCATCAATTTGTTGGAAGTCATGATCGAATCCGCACTGAATGTTTCGTTCGTGCTCGAGGCTTATAAGCAAGTTCCTTGTCTAATGTTTGGATTCTGCATATTCTTTTACTCAGGGATGCCTTGTTGATCGAGTCATTCTTTGGTCCGGACCGGCCTCGACAATCGAAGCATAAATGTTCATTTTATGATACGTAAGCATAGGGTCTATTTTTGTTACTGATGTGATACTCTAATTCGCGCACACTTAGGTTTCCAAAAACGAACCCAAAAATTTGCTCCTGGGTGGTAAACTGGAAACTGGCACGTAATTTTCTCCCAGCTCCTACTCACTTGGCGTGTACTTTGCTCTGCTCCGACTTTGAAAGTGCATAAATTTTTATTTACAATCCTGAATTGAGATTCGCTTTTTATGTTGAACTTCAAACTAATTATCTTTTTAATGTATATAATTTGCCTTACGAAGATCTCAATAAAAAAACTTTATGCTCTAACTTCTTTATGTACTTTTCAAGGAGCTTCGGAAGATTAAGGCACAACTCCTAATTCACTAATTCTCACAACAATTAGTCGACCGCTTCTACAGTTTTCTTGTATTTAGTACGTCACTTCAACTCATTATTGATTTTCTCTAAAAAGTTATGCACAAATAAAAAATTTTAGACATAAATTGTTTGAGCCACATTATTTTTTCATTCTCATTATTCTACTCATTTTCAATCACACATTCTTCAATAAAATAATATTTTCTATCACATCAATAAATTTTCCTTCTTTTTCAACCACATATTCTCCATCAATCTACTATTCCAGAATTCATTCTTCCAAAATAATGTGGCTCAAACACACCCAAAATATGGTGGATATTAACCGACATTTCACTTATAAAAGTGACCATTTTCACAAATTCACTACTAGTTTTAGGTAGATGTTTAAATTCCCCTATAAGATAGAGAGCCACAATTTTTAAGTGGGGGACAAGTGTACTCATTTTAGTTGGAAATGTAATGTCAAAATCAATAGTATGGTGTGAAATTTGCGTGTGGTACATTTTTGACCAGTGACTCCAATTGCTCAGGTGCCTCCTTGTCCTTTTTTAAGAGTAATATGAGACCACGAAATTCACATGCCTCTAATGCTGAGGGCCTAACTTTTTAGAAGAACCAATATTATTTAAGAATATGGACGATAAAATAAATGCATTTTGATTATAAGTAAACAATTTTATTACTTTTGAAAGATGGAATTAGATGAAGCGCGTAGTGTATCCGCTCAGTTGCCCCAATTGCCACCGTCCAACGATCAACACTATTTATTTTCTATTTTTCTTTCAAAACCTTGCACGAAATAAGATTTTTCCGTCCCTAACTTTTAGTTTTTATTTGTGTAGTTTGTCCTATTTAAATAATTCCACCAACTTCTTTAGTTTAGCTGCCCAAATCTCAAAATTCTGGCTCCGACACTATCATCGTCTAGTATTCCTTAGGGATGTAAACTTGAAAAACTTCCCATTTCACCCATAAGATAAAATACGCATACTAAGTACAATTCCTTCATTTTTGACCATTGCCGACAAACAATCAACCCATTTGCTAGGCTATGTTGAATTGAACACCAAAAATAGTTTATGCACGTGTGATGTGTGTGTATTTGCCGCCTAAGTCCTGGTGGTCCAACCCATCTAGAGACTTTAATAAGCACCACACTTTTTCAAGTATTAGGTATAGTTTCAATTAAAGTGAATGCTCATGCCATCTTTTTAGTTAGAGTTATCTTAGGGACCCAATAGATTTTTGCAAATGAAGCTTGAGAACACAAGTACAATTTATCGATTTTTTGAATTTCATATTAAAATGTCAATTTTATTGATAAATGTAATCTACAGTCTTATACATGGTTTATTATTTATACATTTTATTAATTAGGATCGTCTATAACATATCATAAAAGGCTGTAACTCATTTAAGAACATCGACGTTTTTTTTAAATCGAATGTAATTTTGAGCTTAAAAACATTGAATTGCCAGTTTGAGGTTATCCGGACTGATGTCATATTAAATCTTAATATCCTATCTTAAAAAGTCAACATTATTAAGAAGGCAAAATATGCCCTATAAATTATTTATTTGTTCAGTATAATTTAGTCTATTACTAAGATTATACAATCACAACAATCTATCATTTAAAATTTAGTGTGGTGTATTTTGTAACCTTCTAAAAATTCTACTTATTTCTTCTTCCTTGATGTCACATCACATATTCCACTAGTTAGTTGTTTACTAGAGCATGTTTGGCTAGACTTAAAATCCAATTAAAATTGAAAATATAGTCGTTATTGGATCTCACTCGTCTAATAAAAGTCAAGAATAACGGTTAGTTTTTCAATTTTAATCCGATTTTAATCTCTACCGAACACGCTAGATAAAACTTAAGATATAGACTTAAAATCCAATTAAAATTGAAAATATAGTCGTTATTGGATCTTACTCGTTTAATAAAAGTCAAGAATAACGGTTAGTTTTTCAATTTTAATCCGATTTTAATCTCTACCGAACACGCTAGATAAAACTTAAGATATAGATTAAAAATAAAGACAAAACTTTATGTTAAATTCATTTTGATACAAGTTAGTCATTAGAATTAAACTTAATTATAAATAGTTATTCAACTTAACTTTTAGTTACAATTTGGTTCATATCCTATAGTTTGATTAACAAAAAAGCAGCGTAAATTGTTATTAATTAAAACAGAACAAATTGAAATTGAAATTTTGGTAATTAATACTCTACAAACACAAGATTTGGTTCACAATTACACCCCTTCAATCTCAACGTGCTTATTGGTTTGATTCCAAGTTCTGCAACTCGAGCTCAAGTATACATTAAGACATTCTAAGAAAGTTCAACACTTGAGCAAAAGGGAGAAAGAAATAATATTTTTTGAATAAAACGAAAGAAGAATTGTTTATGACACATAAATTGCAGTGTTCTAAAAGGTGTCGCCAAGGCGCCTAGGTGCGATACGCCGCGGACGTGTCAAGCCAAGTGACTGGTGCCTTATTTAGTGGTCAATGGTAATGGTTTGGCGCCTTATTTAGGGTCAACGACAATCTTTGACAGCTAATACGCGCCTAAGAGTGATTATGCGCACATTATTACCTTTTTAAAAAAAAAAAAATTCTGCAATTCTTTTAAGTTAAAACTTAAATGTTAATTTACATTTTCAACTTATCTTTTTGTTTAAAACTTTAGAAAAATATATATAAATTTTTTATAAATCTGTTTTAGATGTTTGATATGCATTATTTTTAATTATTAAATGACTGATTAAAAATTGAAATAATACTAAAATAAGAAAACGCATTTTTACGCATATGCCTTGTCTAAGATCGCCTAACCTATAGTTTGGCCTTTCCTCAGCGTCACGTATTACGTCTTTTAGAACATTGATTAATTGAAAACAATTAAATTCTTTACCTAATCTACCAACCCGCATTAGCAATAAATTGGATTTGTTAATAGAAGAAAATTTTGAAAGAATTCACATTCTGTTATCCATTGACCAGCCGACAAACGCTGTCCACAAAAGTCCATATGGGGAAACTGTGAAGAAACCCACAAGTCACAATTCTTGATACAAGTAACAAACATGCGATTACGAACAAATTGTGATTTGACAATTTCAAAAAATATATTTTTCAATTAATTACTTTTTTACAACAAAGACAATGTAAATAGATGTGTAAAAATTGAAATGCATAAACCACATTATCCTACACCTAATTAGTGGACACGTGCTCGTTATAATTGCTGCATAGAAATGTTTAAAGATTTATTTAGTGCTTAGACAATACTTTTTAAGTATTTATAGACATTGAGTCTTATAAAATATGTGAACAATAGTTTTGAGGAATTACTCAATTGATCAGGCCTTGAGTTTGCTCCCCAATTGTCACCCGTTTGAGTCCCCTCAGGGCCACGGAAGTGAGTACCAGACCGTAAACTTCAGGACCCCGTGAGATTAATCGAGGTGCGCCCAACCTGATCCGAACATCCACGGTTATTAAAAATATATATATAGGTGTGAATAATAAACAGATCAAATTAAGTAAAAGGTAAAGATCTCACAAGATGTGTAGATAAAAATATAGGTTAATTAACTAATAAATAAATTATGAACTTTATCATACATGCACTTATTATATTGATGACAATTTGCTATATTTAGGGATAATTGGAGTTATGATCCCAAATCTTTTAACTTGTTACCATTTACACTAACATTTCATTTGTTGTAGAGTCAATCCCAAATCTTTCATTTACGTGCGACAAAAGGATTTTCTAGATAGTTTTCCATCTAAAGGTCCGTTGGTTGACTAAAAGTAAATGTTCTAATCATATTTTGATCAATTTTAAAAGGGACAAAATGATAACAATATGCTCATATTTGACAATCATTATTTTAAAACTCTTTATTCTATATACTCATTTTCAATTATACACTCATACAATAAAATATTCTGTACGCTAATTCAAAAAAAAAAAAAATTATACTTTTTAACAACACATTCTTCAGAAATTTACTTTTCAAAACTTTAATATTTTTTTTTTGGCCAAATAATAATTTTAAAAAAATTAAAATAATCATATCAAAAGAGAGAGAAGAAATAAAAGAAAGCTTCATTTTCTCCCCATCTTTGATAATGATTTATATCAAAATATTTTGTTTTCATACTTAAAAATGAGGAAAAAAATTTGCACTTTTAATTATCTATTTCTAAAAAATATGATTAAAAAAAAAATAGGTGGTTTACTCCATTTTAATGAACTTTTGGACATTAAACTGTTGTCAAATACAAAATATATTAATTAATGGAAAGTTTGAGGATAAGAATGACATGAAAAATCGTTAAGGACATAAGTATTATAATGAGAAAAATTAAGCCCCTAGTTGACATGAAAAATCTAAATTTTAATTTGTGTCAAAGTCAACAATTAATTTTAACCACATATTTTATGAGTCCCACAACTTATCAACCACACATATCATCAACTTCTATCAAAATTTACTAAAATTCTAATTTTTATTCCTACCAAACATGGGCTAAGAACCTTAAGTGCAATTAAAATGTGATGCAATAAATAAAAATTGTTTTGTGAATATAATTACCCTTCTTTTATTTTCAAAATTATTCAAAGCCGCAAGAAGTTCTTGTAATTTTGATACCAATAATTTGATGTAATATGACACGGAATCAACCTCTATGATTTTTTTTATTGAACCATGCTACAGTGTAAGAAAGAGTTTCACAAAAAAAGTTAACAAATGGCACGTGACATTTTATCATTGAATTGTTTAAAATATAATCAGTTTTTCCATTCAATCATTTTGACACCACTTCATCTATCAATGCATCGGTCAATTTTTTCTGGTCAAGTGACATAATCCTTTTTATATTTTGAAATATGAAATCCCCTTATCTGACCTAATTTTTCTATTTATACCCTTTATCTTTTTAGAAAGTCATGCCAATGATATACCCAGAGGGATTAAAATTTTGGAATCCTATCAGCGCAGAAGCCGACAGCGACTGTAACACGCCTTGTCACGGTCAATTGGTCCAAAAAGTGCGAAATTGCCCCGAAACTTGCTATGCTGCAACCGTAGTCCCAAACTTCCCCGAATTGTGCAGTTTCATCCCCAATAGTCTGAAATTGGCAGTTTTGGACCCTAAACTTCAAACCTGCATCATCTTTAATCCACAATTCTGAATTGTGTTGCACTAAACTCCAAATTCAATTTCTTTCTAATGGTATACCATTTTTTCCTATGGAGATCATTGTAACAAAATTTATGCACTAATTTCTTCATGTACTAAGTACGTAGATTCTTCGTTTTCCTTCTGTGCCATTTCGATATTTGATCAATCATTGTTACTTCCAACATCTTGGTCCATTAGGATTTCCTCTCAAACTCCTTTGCCACCTTTCTTCATGTTCAAGTGTCGATACTCAGATATTTCATCTTTTTTTGTCATTTTAATGCCCAAATCTCTTCCTTTTGCTTAATTCAACTCCAAGTTAGGGTTTTCAACTAAAAAACAATGACACACCAAGTATGAGTAGAAATCCATCCAAACAATTAAGTATTAAGTAGATTTAAGAGTCTAAATAAGCACGTAAAAAATACTTATCAAGTTCCTCAAACTATTTAAATTTGTGATTCTAGATTTTCTAGGTACCGAAAATCATCGATGTGAACATTAAAAATCGCACAATACTTTCACGTGACTTTGAGTTGAATGTTAAGTGGTTTGCCTATTTTACATTTCAACTTTAAGTCTTGTGAAATTTGTGTGTGATTTTAATATTCGTAGTGAGTTGTCGTCACATGATGAACCATATTCATACATTTAATAAGTTTAAGTTTTGAAGGGAGGAATAATTTTAATAATTGGTGAAGTAACATTGAACATATTCTCGTATGGCAGGGACTTTAAAAGGGCATTGGAAGGTAAGAAACTAGAAGGGATGAAATATGAAAATTGGGAAGAATTGACAGACATTGAGTACCATCGGATTGTCTCTTTCTTTTGAGGTAAAGTATAGCATTTTGAACGAGAAATCTCCATCTAAATTGTGAAAATGTTAAGATGGATGAGGATACTGATGTTAGGAACCATCTCAATAGATTTAATAAGTATGTGTCAGCGTTGTTAAATGTTGACGTTAAAATTGAGGACGAAGATAAGAAGATTTTTTTGTTAGCTTCATTGCCTAATTCATAGAAACAACGGTGATCACGTTATAAGTTGAAAAATCTACTTTGATAGTGAAGGAGGTTTCTAGTGCTTCGTTAGAGTCAGCTAACATAAAAGTCGACTGTTGTTGCGAAGGTGATTGAGTTCTTTTGGTAACCTTTGAGAGTAGACATGGTAGAAGAGGATCATGAGGAAAGAATTATGATAAGATGGATGATCGTTCACATGATACACACCTAACTACAGCCCATGTAAGTATATAACAAATGGAAATTTATAAGGAAAAAGAAAAAAAAATGCTTGATAAGTAAGACTTTAACTTTATTCTCACTATGTATTAGTAAGACTTTTAACTTTATTCTCACTATGTATGACACAAGTGATAAATATCGTACTCTTAATAAAGTGAGACTACGAGTCTTGCTTAAGCAATAGCCAATCTCATTGCATTGGTATACGTTAGGCTTATGTAATATACAATGCGTTATTGTCCACATCACTAGTACGATGTAGCAAATTTTTAACCAATGGTTGGCTTTTCAAGGTCTCCCGCTCGACAAGCGAAACAAATTATGTCAGGGTATAATAGTCATTATGGAAATAAATATCATCTTTCAAATTGATAGCACTAGTAATGTGCACCATTCAACTTTAAATACTTTGCATAGTGTTTTGCTCATTTTTAACTCGTGTTTCTTGCACCTTCGTACTTTATCTAGGACCCTACCAATTTCCGTAATTTTACCTGCACTATGCTCTTCAAATTCTCATCTTCCTTTTCCCATTCTTTACTCCAAGGCAATCTAAACGTGCTTAAATCCCTATTAAACAAAAAAATATCACCATAAATTCACAGTTTGATCAAATTCATAGTAGAAGAAATTTGATAAAACATGTCGAATTCGCAAGATTTTTCCGATAGGAAAAGGGCCCGTAAGGCGCTGGAGAAATCGAACTTTGTTCACACTTGCAATCTATTGAGCCAATTTATCAAGGAGAAAGGTAGTTTAAGAGATTTGAATTTTGAAATTGGTGATAGAGTGGAAAGCCTTGAATCCATAGGTAAAATTCCTTCCTTTTTCTTTGTGTTATTTAAAGAGATTGAGATGTAATTAAGAAAATAATTGTATGATTTGGTTGTTTTCAGTGAAAGCAGACAAATCTCAAGTTGCAGCGTCTACAAGAACGAAATCCTTGACCGATATGGAAAAACCAGTTCAAGGATCGACTGAACAAGATACGTCAATGGATCCTATTCCCTGGCGAGGCATGCTGGGGTCATCGAGTAATTTACAAGATGCCTCAAATAAAGCTGTTACAAGGTTTTTTGCTTTACATTTTTTATTCTTGGAGTGCAAATTTGACTAACTCCAGTAATCAATCGAATGAAAAGTTGCAAAAACGAGCTTCTGTAGTCGATTCCAAATTTATAAAGAAAAAGGAACAAACTTTTAGAGCACTTTTTGGAAGGGGCTATGTAATGAATGAAATTTTTCATGAATTGAGCAGAGAGGCAGCAACAATGGAGTCCAAGAATGCCCAGTTGACTATATTTTATGCTGGTAGAGTTTTGGTATTTGATGATTATCCACCTGAAAAAGTTACTGAACTAGCGGAATTTGCAAGCAAGGAAAGTTCTAAGGAACCGGAAGACATATTGTCGAACCATGTTAAAGAAAAAGTAAACCTGGGGACTGTAACTGCACGAGAACGGCTTCCTCCAAGATCTGAGGCCTCGGCTTCTCGTAAGGCTAAACGCGTTTTGCCCGATTCCGGCAAAGAGGCGCAAGAACGGCTTCCTCCCCGACCTGAAGCTAGTGGTTCTCTTAAGGCTAAAGGCATTTTACTGAATTCAGAGATAGAGAAAATGAACACTGGTGGTGCTGTGGCCTCTTGCTCTAGGCCAAAAGAAGTGCTTTCACCACAACTTGAAGGAAGTGGTTCTGGTAATAGCTTTTGTTAAAATATTTTTTACTTATTTTCAGAGAAAAAGTTTCAATTATGATTATTTATGGAGTTATGGTGTTTCAGATTTGCCAATTGCAAGAAGGTCATCACTTCATAGGTTCCTTGAGAAGAGAAAAGATAGGTAAGCAACTTCACATAATGCATTTCTATTGGAAAAAATTCTTAAAAGACAATTTTACTTCTAGGCTATGATATAATATGTAACAATACGTTTCCCGAGCTTAAGCACCTTCTAAGGGTGGTCTTGGGTTCAAATTGTTGGGATACAAAAGAAAACCACGTAAGGTCCCAACGATTGAATCCTGCAAGGACCATGTGGAGCTTGTTGGCTGAATCTGGTGGCCATGGTCGGGGACGTGTCGTTACATAATATTTGAGCTATAACTTGACACTTTATGCTTCCTTTTTGTTGATTCAGGACTGTAAAGGAGCTAAACCAAATTCAAGAACTGCAGCCTGCATATTCTCCCAAGCCTGATCCGCAGCTTGAGCTCAAATTATAGATACATTGTGCTACTAGGATTAATCTGTCTTACACTTCCACTGTTCTGAATGACTTTTGTTTACAATTTATTAATACTCATTGTTGGGTTATTATCGATAGAACTTGGTAGTTTTATTTTGTCAGATTTTGGTGTCCGAGTATGTAACTTAACCAAAATTGTTGGGTCCATATGAACTATATTTTTGTAATGCGCCCCAAGATAATAGAGCCATCATTGTCGGGAGTGTAAAGAGCATCCAACACAAAGCGGCCTATCATTCGCTTGTTTCGTTGTGGCACCCCTCCCCCCCCCCCAACAAGCACCCCCCGGCTCACGGGAACCAGAAAACGCCTTTCATTTTCCCCCTTTGTCGGCCCTTGCCGCCTTCCTTAACAAACCCTCGAGCCTCCTTTGCGCCACATTCTCCATACGATTGGTCAATCATGTCAAGCGCTATACTTAGTATTGTGTTCATATTGATGTCTTGCTCCGTGAGACTGACACGAGGTATCCAATAACTCATTAGGGGCGATTATGAAAGCATAGAGGGATTAAGATGTTGGGAAAACTCTTTACCGTCATAATGATTGTTCATGTCGGATCATTAAGAATTCTTGAACCAAAGTGGAAGCTTACCTGAATCAAACATGATGAATGCAATGAATGAATCCAGCAGTTTTATTCTTTCAGAACAACACGTTGTTCCTTTGTTTCTCTCTGAAGATGGGAGTCAGAACAGAATGAACAATCACGTATGATCCGGGGACTATAGCCATATATATATACTAACGGCCTATTAACCTAATTCGACCCATCATGAAATTAGGAACATGCATGGTCACACATAATTGCTCATAATTTAATTAGATGCTTGAAAACCCAAAATATTGAAACCTTATTAAATCATTTTAAACGGGCTTAACAAAAATTGATAGCATTTAATTTAATACACAATATTTCACATATAAACCAACATGTTCGATTAAAATCCTTACAATCTCCCACTTGGACTATATGTTTTACCTTATATTTTAGCATTAAACATAACTTTATGAGTACTCAGAATTTTGCTATCATTAACGAATGCATCCCCAAACAATCTGGTCCATCAATCANTAACTGAATGACATAGATCAAGGATGAATGTGTAGCATGGAAATTACATGTGATGTGATCTTAACATGCCTATTTCCAGTTGATTCACCTTAATACCTTAGTGAGATCATTTTCAAACAAATTTAGAGGTAATAAACCAAAAACTTTATAACCGAAAATAACTTTAACTATAAATCATATCCAAAATGACAATACATGTGTCTAATATGAAATGCACAGAAATACAAACTCCCGCTGAAACTAAATATCCTCAAGAGACATTACACCCATATAAGCAGTGTGCTCATGAAAGACATTTGGTATCAATCCCTTAAGAAGTGGATCTACAATCATGAAGTTTGTCCCGATATGCTATATTGACACATGTCCACTCTAAACTCTTTCTTTAACAATCAGGAACTTGATCTCTATATGTTTTGACTTCGTCGAGCTCCTATTGTTAGCACTGCTGATTTATTGTCACAAACTAACTTGAGTGGTATTTCTATACTGTCCATAATGTGCAGCCCAGTGACAAAATTTCGCAGTCATATTCCATGATTTGATACCTCATAACATGCTATAAACTCCACTGCCATGGTGGAAGTAGCTATAAGTGTCTGTTTAGCACTCTTCCAGGAAATAGCACTTCCAACAAGTAGGTAGATATAGCCTGAAGTGGATCTCCTACTATCTTGGCATCTCACGAAATCGAAATCAGAATAACCGATGATCTCCAAATGATCTAATTTCCTATATGTGAGCCCGTAGTCTTTTGTTCTCTGTAAATACCGTATGACCCGTTTGACTGCTTTCTAATGATCCATTCTCGGGTTACTTAAATATCTCCTTAGCATCCCAACAATGTACGTTGTATCCTGACACGTACAAATTTGAGTATACATCAGACTCTCTATAGCTAAAGAATAAGGAATCTTCTACATTTCTTTAATTTTCAAGTCATTTTTGGGGCATTGACTTAAACTGAACTCGTCTCCTTTAGTCACATGGGTGTCACCTGATTTACAATCTTGCATACCATATCTTTTAAGTACCTTTTCGATATAACTCTTTCGTAATAATCCAATAATAACCCGAGAACAATCTCGGTGTATCTGAATTCCTAATACAAAATAGGCGTCACTAAGATCTTTCATCTCAAAATTCCTTGCTAGAAATCTCTTGGTTTCGTGCAATAAGCTTATATCGTTATTGGCAAGTAATATGTCATCGACATATAAAACCAGAAAAATATACTTACTCTCACTGAACTTGTGGTATATACAATCATCGACCAAGTTTATCTCGAACCCATATGAGATGATCACTTGATGAAACTTGTGATAACATTGACGGGAGGCCTGTTTAAGTCCATAGATGAATTTCTTTAGTTTACAAACCATTTGCTTTGCATCATCCGACACAAAGCTTTCTAGTTGCATCATATAAATTGTTTCATCAATGTTACCATTGAGAAACGTTGTCTTAACATCCATCTAATGTAACTCAAGATCGAAATGTGCAACCAATGTCATTATAATCCTGAAAGAGTCTTTCGAAGAAACCGGGGAGAAAATCTCTTTATAATCGATGCCTTCTTTCTGTGTAAAGCCCTTCGCGACAAGACCAGCCTTATGCCTCTCCACATCACCATTTGAATCCCTCTTGGTCTTAAATATTCATTTGCAACCAATGGATTTCGCACCTTCAGGCAATGGAACGAGGTCCCACAAGTCGTTGTCCTTCATAGACTTTATCTCTTTATCTCTTCATTCATGGCATCGGGCCACTTTTGAGAGTTAGAACTTTTCATGGCTTGACAGAAGTTGATCGGATCATCTTCCACCATTCCAATGTCAACTTCATGCATCTGAAACCGCACTTCTCCTTTCTCTAGTGGATCTTCTTAATGGTATTGGATCTTGAGGTTGTAGAGTTTGTTCTTCTTCAGAGGGAGATACAACGACGTTGTCTTGATCCGAAATTGCTTCTTAAACAATGCCAGTGATAGAAACCTGATCCTAATCATTGTCAATGGCAATTGGAGAAATTTCAACGTATTCCTCATCAAAGACAGTTTGTAACCCTTTCTTTCCCTGCAAACTCAACATCCTCAAAGAACCGGACATTTCTTGTCTTGAAAATTACCTTAGTTATGTGATCATAAAACTTATAACCCTGGACCTTTCAGAATATCCAATAAAATAGCAATTGATAGTCCTTGCGTTCAATTTCCTTTCATTTGGCCTATAAGGCCTTGCTCGTGCTGGACATCCCCAAATGTATACGTGCTTCAGACCAGACATCTTGCCCGTCCAAAGGTCATAAGGGGTTTTATCAGTGGCCTTAATTGGAACTCTGTTGAGTATATACGCTGCGATCTTTCATGTTGCACCCCAGAGTGATTCTGGCAAGGTAGAATAAATAATCATACTCTTCACCATGTCCTTAAGCGTTCTATTTCGCCTTTCAGCAACACCATTCATAGTGGGCGAACCCGTCATAGTGTACTGTAGGACGATACTGCATTCCTCTACTAATTTAGCAAATGGTCCTAGACGTTGTTCACTTAAACCGTCATATCTGCCATAGTATTCATCATCACAGTCAGATCTGACGCTTTTAATCATTTTGTCGAGTTGGTTCTCAACTTCAGCTTTACAGTTTTTGAACACATCCAACGACTATGATTTTTCATGAATGAGACATATATAGTCATATCTAGAAAAATCATCTATGAACGTTATAAAATATTGTTAACCATTCCAAGAAACCGTAGGGAATGGTCCACAAATGTCCGTATTTATAAGTTCTAAGACGTCTAAAGTCCTGTTGGTTTGACATCTTCTTTTATTGGTTTGTTTTCCCTGTATACAGTTAACACACATATCATAATCTGTAAAGTTAAGGGGATCGAGAATTTCGTTAGACACAAGTTTCTCAATTCTCATTTTGGAGATGTGACCTAATCTCTTGTGCCACAACGAGTCAATTTTCGCTTTACACCTCGAGTACTTACATGCAAGGATTCATTAAAAGAAGCAATCGTATCAATTAAATAAAGATTATCGTAACCTGATAAAGAACCGGAACCAATCAATTCTGAATCATAAACAAACTAAATTTTTCATTCCCAAATTAACAAGAATAACCAGATTTGTCTAAAGTAGAAATAGAAATCAAACGAATTTACATATTTGATTTATTTTGAAACTTTAGGGGCCTANTGCTTCAATCAATTCATTTAGGAAAATTAGTAATCCAAAAGAAATACCAAAATTTGAATTATAATTGATAAACCTTAATTCTTTATTTTATTTTGAAATTTTAGGGGCCTAGGGTTAATAATTCAAAACTTTATGGATCAAAAATTAATTATTAGAAACTTTAGGGGTTCAAAAATAAATTATTCAAAATTTTAGGGGCTAATTTAAACAAATTATGAACTTTTGGGGCTTAATTACAAAATTGAGAACTATAATGGCCCAAATTAATTAATTTTCAAATTTCAGGGAATGAATAATTAAATCTAGAACTTTAAAGGCTCAATAAGATGAATTTTAATCTTAAGGGGTTGAATTACCAAAGTTTTAAACTAAAGGGGCCGAACAATAAAAAAATATTTTAAAAATTGCAACCCAAACTCTAATTTGAAAATTGCAAACAAGGGCCTGAAATAACCTAATTTTCACCACAAGCCCCCGCCCCCAAAATCCACTTAACTTGAAAACCCTAAAAAAAAAAAAAATTTGTTGAAGAACTCGGGGGCGGTGCTTGCCGGCACTGTCTCCCCAAACTCGAAGCAGCATTTGTTGCTACATACTACAACGGCAAGTGCTGCCCGCGTTGCAGCGATGCCGCATGGCTGCCGATTTTTTTTTAAAACAGAACTGAAATTCTGGAAAATCGATCGAATAATTTTCAAATTTAACAAAATTAATACTGGAATCGTTAAATTTGAAAACAATAAAATTATCAAGAAT
>CAIGRT010153399.1:0-13959 GCA_903798405.1 Fraxinus platypoda | reverse complement strand
TAACAACTGGACTTTCCTCACCAAACTACCAAGAGTCTTACTCAAGAGTCAGCCATCACAAATAAATTCCTCTGCAACCTATCTTCTAGTGTTTCTAGTCATGAGTCTTCAATTTCCACAAATGATGTATGGCACAAGAGGCTTGGTCATCCTTCTAACCAAGTAATGACTGAAGTACTAAAATCCTATAATCTCAAACTTAAAGAAAATGATATCAGACCTTTCTGCAATGCGTGTCAACTTGGCAAATCTCACTTATTGCCCTTTTTTTTTTTTTTATCTTCATCACATGCCAAAGCTCCACTAGAACTTATCTTCACAGACATTTGGGGACAAGCCCCAATCCTATCTACCTCAGGCTTTAAATATTACATATCCTTTCTTGATGACTTTAGCAGGTACACGTGGATTTATCCGCTGAAACATAAATCTGAGGCCTTAAATGTATTCATTCAATTCAAAAGGCTTGTTGAAAACAAACTAGCTAGAAAAATAAAAACCTTGCAGGTTGATTGAGGTGGTGAATATAGAGTGTTCTCAAAGTTTTTTAAACCAAAAGGGAATTGAGTTTAGGTACCCATGTCCATACACTTCAGCTCAAAATGGTAGGATAGAAAGATAGCATAGACATGTGACTAAAACATGTCTAACACTATTAGCCCAAGCAAAACTGCCCTTGAGATACTGGTGGGAAGCTTTTCAAATTGCTACATACCTTATAAATAGGTTTCCAACACCAACTTTTCAAAGAAAGTCACCCTATCAAATCCTATACAATAAAGAACCCAATTACCAAGCTTTGAAAGTGTTTGGTTGTGCCGCTACCCCTGTCTAAGGCCCTATCAGAAACACAAATTCAGTTTCCACTCCACCAAGTGTACATTTATTGGCTATAGTGAATCTCACAAAGGCTACAAGTGCCAAAGCTCAACTGGAAAATTATATATTTCAAGACATGTCATATTTCACGAGTTAGAATTCCATTCGAGTCTTCTACCTCTACAAAAATTCAATTAGAACCACCAGTGTCAAAAACCATAGTGTCTCACTTTCATTTTCCATATGAACCAAACAAAACAATATGACTTCAAGTCCTGCTGATACAAGTCACTCTGAAGCTGCTCATGCTGAACATCACCTATCTTCTGATTTAAATGACAATATAACAATTGGTGATAACTTTGGTGACTCTGAAGGAAATGCTGAATCAGAACCTGCAATGCCAGAACCAAATTTGTCACTGATCAATGAAGCTCCTCTGCAATAAGATGAAAATAGAATTGAAGAAGTGCCTCAACATAGAACAGGAAATCTGGCTGGGCATCCTATGATCACTAGAGGAAAAGCTAGAGTGTTCAAACCAAAGGTTTATCATGGAAGATTAGCTGAAAAACTCTCAGAACCTAAGAATGCAACTGAAGCCTTGATGAATGACGATTGGAGGAAAGCATTGGAGGAAGAATTCAACGCTTTAACAAAGCCTAAAACCTGGGAACTTATGCCTCATTCACCAGCATGCAACATTGTAAGCAATAAATGGGTTTTCAGGCTGAAGCATAACACATATGGCTCAGTTTAGATATTCAAAGCTAGACTTGTAGCCAAAGGATTTCATCAAACTCCTGGCATTGATTTCTCTAAAACTTTCGGTCCTTGGCTGTCATTTATCAAGCCATCAACTCTCAGAATAATACTCACCTTGGCTGTCACAAAGGGATCGATGGTTTGACAAGTGGACATCAACAATGCTTTCCTTAATGGAAAACTTGAAGAAACCATTTTTATAAATCCCGAGGGATTTGTGGATGAATCGAAGCCTAATCATGTCTGTAAACTAAACAAGGCACTTTATGAATTGAAACATGCACTTAGAGTTTGGAATGAGAAATTAAAGACTACATTCTCGAGCTGGAAATTCAAGTAATCAGTGGCAGACACCTCACTCTTTTATTTCAAAAATGAAAGTCAAATAATTTTTGCACTCATCTATGTGGATGATATTGTGATCACAGACGATGACAGAGACTTGTTGCAGAAATTCATAGACAATCTGAACAAAAAATTCACGCTAAAGGACATGGGAAGGCTGCACCACTTCCTTGGTTTGAGGTATTATGGCATGACTCTGGAATGTATCTCACTCAAACTAAATACATTGCTGATTTACTTAAAAGATTTGAGTTGCAAAATATAAAGTCTTGTATTACACCTATTCCTTCTGGTAAATCAATATCTAAAACTGATGGAGAAACATTAAAGAACCCCACAGCTTACAGGAGTGTTGTAGGAGGATTACAGTATCTTCAATATACCAGGCCAGACATTACGTTTGCTATGAATAAATTGAGTCAATTCTTGCAAGCTCCATCATCATCTCACTGGCAAGCAATAAAAAGAGTCTTCTGGTGTCTCAAAGGGACTATGAATCATGGACTTTGGATTTAAAGAAGTGATAGACTTACCTTAATTGGCTGCTCAGATGCGGACTGGGCGTCCTGCCCTAATGATAGAAGATCAACCTCTGGCTAATGTGTTTACTTGGGTGATAATTTGATAAGCTGGTCTTCCAAGAAATAACATGTTGTAGCACGTTCAAGTACTGAATCAGAATATAGGGCACTTGCTTCAACTACCTCAGAAATAACTTGGGTTCAGTCGCTGTTTCAAGAACTGGAATTACCTCTGGATGAAGTTCCAACTATATGGTGCGATAATATAAGTGCAGGAGCCTTAGCAGCTAATCTAGTATATCATACCAAGACGAAACACATAGAATTAGATGTGCACTTCATCAGAGATAAGGTTATTGCCAAAGAACTGTAAGTAAAATATATACCTACCTTAGACCAGATTACTGATCTACTAACTAAGGGACTAAGTCATTCAAGATTCCTTTTTCTAAAAGACAAGCTGGGAGTCACCTTAGCACCTTCCAGCTTGAGGGAGGGTGTTAACTGAATTAACCATCTTACCTACCTTTCAATTGTCTAGCCACATCAGCTGAGAATCAGCCAACTCACATACCAGCTGAAACATTGCATCAGCAGTATCTTTCTTCTTCCACTGATACGATTTTTGCTTGCAGCATTAGCACTAAATCTATTGTAAAATATTCTAGACAAGATCCACCATTTTAGGAACAAACTAACAGCTGTCCATTCTAGATTATTCTTTGTACATTCCATTGTATTATTTAACTTTGAAGGTTTGATCAATACAAATCATCAAAACCAGCTGATTGCATATTCTATCTGCTCTTGATTTGTAACTGATACCAATTCCTTTGTAAAGAAAAAGCTATTACCCTTAGGATTGGAGGGAAGCTTTTTGAATGTTTGTGTGTGCATGCTTGCTCGTGAGGTTTAGGGCTTGGTGCGTGACACCATATAAATATGTGTACATTAAATGCATGCATACATAAATTGAAAAATCATAACTTATGAGAAGCCTATTCTATTGCAGATATTTGCGAAAAAAGAGAAAATTACAGCCGAGATTCCTTTAAATTGTTAAAGAGAACGTGTGTATCCATATCTTCCTCTTTACACCTGCCTCTTCCTTTTTCGTTTCATGTGCAGATTCATCTCATTCATCGATATGTCGTTTCCTCTTCTCCCTCTATGGATCTTTTTCTCCGTATTTTATCTTGTAAATACTAAAACTTAGGAAATTTAAAATCTATTTTAATTATACTATTTAAACAACAGACATTAAGCAGTCAAAATATCCTATAACTAGTTATTTTAGCAAATGTGACTGCATAAAAAAGATAGTATCAATGTTCTAAGGTTTTAATTAATTGTGAAAATTAACTAATGTATTAAAATATGAATACCAGATATAACGTGGTAATTAAACCCCGAATGATTGAACATTCACGCTGGTTTTTTTTTTCCTTCAAATACGGTTGAAGAACAACGTTTTGCTATGAGATGATTCAATAATGCATGTCATCGGGTGAACTCACTAGATTATGACAGAACTCGTTGCTATTGGTTCACGACGGGATTTTAGTTTCTCAAAGCTATAATCCGTCCCTTGATTTCTTGCTTTACTTATGAATTACCTAAAGTAAATAAACTTAAGGAAAGTTTAATGTTTAAAACCAATTTTTCCTCCACTTCAATTATTTAACCTATCAAATAATATCTAGGATGGTACGTAAATAAATCTGTATAAGCTATAATATGAAAACTAAAGATTGTGTCCTGTTTCGGGTGTTAAAACATAAAATTCGCAGCCACAAAATTCTGTTGAAAACTCGAACCATGATGCTATTCACGTTTTTTTTGGAAATTGTCATTGACATTTGAAAATCAATCTATATTAAGTAAGTCAATAAAATTAATATGTAAAAATATATAAAGAACATTTTTCTAACAATCTCCCCCTTTGGCATAGGTTTATCTTAAAAATCAATTTTGGGTTTTTAATGTCACGTTTTTTAGTATGTGTCATGAACTACTCCACTTCAGCTAGTACTCACATAACCCACACAACCTATGAGCTTAAAATCATGAGACAAACCAGTGTTCCACATAGTATGTATGGAATAAAGAAATGACCAGATATGGAGTAAAGTAACAATTACATACAGCACTACACCAATACTGCAAACTGAGAAGTTTATCCAATTTAAAACGTTTCAAATTTCAAACTGCCTCAATATTGCATATTAAGTTCTTGTTTTTCATCCATCCATCATCATAAACAGCAACCTACCATCACTCATCATCATAAAAAACTTACTCCTTTTTTTTTGTTTTGAAATTAAAGACCCGGTGTCAAGCTTGGGAGGGAAATATACCAACCAAACCAACACAAGTGTATCAAGTTATACCGACATCCAAGTGTGTGTTAAACAAATAGTTACCAGAATTTATACAGAACCATCAAATAGTCAGATCCATTAGAGATTATGAGGCTATATAGAACCGGATCATCACTGCTTTTTGGACTTCTTGGCACCAGGTGATTTGGGATTACCACCACGCTTGCAAGATACAACAGGTGCTGAAGTATGAACAACTTCAGTCTGGCATGGAGGAGGTAGATCAAGACTCTGCTCTTCTGGTGCCGCACAATTTGGATTGTCAGTGACAACATGTGTAGGACTGGTTCCTGCAGGCACCTCCTACTAATCTGGAAATCGATAAGTACTCTTTTCCCAAGCCTCTCTGATCTTGCCATCGCCAAGGTAAGCAATTTTATCCTATATCTTGTGTATAAATCTAAACTTATCAAAAAAAATCTTGAGTTTTCAAGAAAATCTGACCAATCTGGTTCTTCACCACCATAAGCTATCCCTCGAGTCAAGCCTCTCTGAATTGTCATCATGAAGCATATGTCTGGGATCCTGGGGGACAGGAGTTGGAATACCATCAAATCCATACATGCCTAGTGTAGGTATAGCAGTGGAAAATCTGTCAGTAGGTAGCGCAGGTATGCCCAAGTGAGAGAAGTAGTGGTGGATCAGACTCGGATAAAGCAGCTTGCACTGCTTCACTCTTCTTGGCCGCTCATACACAATTCTATCAAAGATTAACCTGAATAGGTCCAAACTAACCTTCGTGCCTAACATAAATAGCATCATAGCCCGTTCATGGGATAAGTCAAAACGGTGGGTAAGGTGGTCAAGATTGTGGATCAGGATTTTAAGAAGGATTTTGTATTTTTGGAGTAGTCTAGAGGCAGGTAGATTATCAATCTCATTTGGCCAATTCATCCATGTTAGCTCCAAGGCCACAGCATCATTTATCAGTTCTTCACCACTCCCCTGAACAACAACCTCATCAATCCCCAACCAATCTCTCGTAATTGATAGGATAAAGGTGACTGATCTTCCACTGACGTAAGTCCTCTGTGTTGTTGGGAATGTTGGAGTATAACTCCTTAACAATGGTTTTATTAAACTTCCCCTCAAAGATAAACACCTTCTCCAGCCTATGAAAACCAACTATTTCATCCAATCCAACTCTTACAAACTCTTCCAAAACAACCTTAAATTCCTCAATAAACTTTCTGTGTGCAGTGATGGACACAAACATGGTTTCATTTTCTTCAGTGACAAAACAGTAATTAAAGGGGTTTATAGTGTGTCTACCTCGAGTAAAAGTGTCAAACTTGAACAAATCTGGATCAAAGGCAGGGGTACCCAACACTCTATAGGCACTACCACTAGGAGTGGAAGGTGCAGACTTATTGGCTGGAATTGGGGTTTGAGAATCCCAATTTTATTTTCCTTTTTCCTCCCTTGTAGTCTTCCTCATTGGTGGCAAGGTGGATTCAGATGACTCAACAGAGTCCTCACCAGATGGTTCAAATCAAGAGCCTGATTTTTGTGTTTCTTCTTCAGCAGTGGCAGGAGTTTGAACCTTCTCAGCAGTGGGTGTTGCATCCTTCTCAAGCAGGTCAGGACTGACCTTCTTGTCTGCAGCATCTTCAGAATCTCCTTCAGCATCTCCAGACCCATGATATTGGTCAATCTCTTCTTCGGTATTACCCTTTCATCTTCATGTCATCCTCATTGTCCTCAGATAACTCAGTGTTGTATTCAGGGATTTGTACCCAACGGACAGGGTAAGAGACGGGCTCTTTCCAGCGTCTGATTCTTCTTGGTGTTGCTGGAGGCGTGCTTTCCTCAGAGATTTTAGACCTTGGGGTCTCTTGGTGTGGTTGAATCAGTACAATAGCCATTTCTTCCTCAAGATCTAACTGAACAGGCTCAGTGGGGACTTGCGATCGTTTGATTTCCCGTAAGTGAACGGAACTCTGAACAAATAACAAAGCAGTTAATAGAGTGTCGAATTCACGAGAACTATGTACTTAATCTAGTGTACTTAATCTAGTGTCTATTAATTTCATCCTTAACTGTATAGCCAAATTGGTTGGGTATTTATACTAAATAATCTAATTATATTAACTAAGTTAATTATGAAGGTTTTTGTCAAATATGTGAGATGAATGCTAAGAATTCGAATCCCCCTTGTTAATCTACTTTTAATACAATTAAAATCATGAAAATATGTACTTATTCATTATGATCAATGTTCATAAGTTAATTTATAAGTATCTCTTAATGTCAATTAAATCTAGGAAAAGTCTAGACGTACAGGAAGTTTTCACAGGCCACTTACCGAATTTCAAATGTGGATGATGTGGCATTCGTTTTAATTTTTTTTTTTTTATGTGAAAAAATAAAAAACCCCAAATCAAACCCATTTCTTCTAGTCTTCTCTCCTCGCCGTCAGAAACAAAGAAAACCTAACTTCCTTCTCCATCCTCCTTCTCTTCCAACAGAATCCTCAAATCAATCTCTTTTACCTTCTCTCTCTTTGTCGCCGGAGAACACAACTTCTCTCTTGACAGTGGTAAATAAATTAAAGTCGACGGCATGGCGCTCACATTTTCAACCGCTGTCGGCGGATTCTGTTGAAATCGGCGGATTCAGTTATGTTTAATGAGGGATCTGCGTCGCCTTTTCCAGTGAAATTATATAGTCTGTTGCTGAAGAAGTTGCAGTGTCCAACTCCAATTGTATGGCCTAACTGGAAATGAAGAACGAATCGTAACAAATGCAAAGAAGAGGTATTTTTTACCAATAGCCGAGAGTTTTTTTTAAATTTCTGGGTCGATATGGACTGTAAATAATTTTCGAATTTGAGGTATTTGTTATGAAGTGGTTCTGCTTGTGTGTGTAATGTAGAAGCTTGCCTGTGGGGCCTTTAATCCATTTTGTTTACACTTTTAAGCAGATACTTGAGTAGTGTCGGGTTGTTTATTCTTTCTGTTGAGAGTTTTGGCGTATATACTTGTCTCAAACAACTAGTACAGTGGAGGTTCTAATTTTGGTGAATCCCCCTATTCCTCCTCCAATTTGTAGTTTTTCTTATTATTGCCCGTTCGTTTTACTTCCATTTGTTCAATCCATTGATCGTTTTGCCTTATGAGTTGTTGAAAAAAAAAATTGGAAAAGCAGGTCAATTTATTCATGCACGAATTGTATACTATCCTGTTTATTGGGATTAATGTGCTTCTGTTAATATTTGGGATCTGGATATGATTTATTGACTTGAGATCATTAGTTTGGTTGCAATGTCAGAATGAGAGGGGCGAATTTTGGAGTTTGTCACAGTTGTAGAAGCACGGCGCATTTTGTCAAAGATTGTCCAAGAAAACTTCAATGTCCGTGGTGTCCACGTGGAATTCAAAAATGTTTTATGGTTGAAAGGAACAGTGGTAACAAGGGATGATTATTCAAAACTTGTAGTGACGCTTGCGGCTATTTCGACTGGGTCCAAAATGATGAACCTCCCGGTGAATCGAGTACCGTTAATGAAGCAGTGAATGTTGAGGGCAGTGAGGAATTAGAAGTTTTGCCAAGCATGTTTGACTCTCTTGCTCGAATAGCTGACAAACGAGACGTCGAGATTTCGTTAAACCTAACATTTCGCAAGGGAAAAGGAAGCGCGGAGGAGAATGGGAAAGGAAAGGGCTCGACATCGCATGATTCGTAGTTAGTTGTTGAACGAGTTATATGTATTGTGTTTGTTTTATATTGGGTATTAGATAATGGTATTGAGTAAACTTTTGGTTCCTTGTGTTAAATTTTTTGCATGCAACATGGTTCTGTGCATCATATCATTTTTGCAACAACAATTAAAAAAACCATTTCATAGAGTATAGCACTTAAACATTAGCACTACTTAACAGAAATTGCAACAACAATTAAAAAAACCATTTCATATGAATTTCGCCTCAATCACAGTAGATTAAGTATTCAATAATACTTCAACATTAAAATGGCCAATGAAGCAACTGTTTGGTAAACATCAGTAACAACTTTTAAAGGAACTAAAAAGGAATCCCAAGTTTGTGAAATTAGTAAACAAACCCAAACATATTGCTATGTAAAATAAAAGATGCCTTTTCCCTTCTTGAATCCCATTATCAAAAACCAAAATACGACCACAAAAAGGCCTTCAAGCCGCACCCCCAACTCGTTCATTGTAACTGTTGTTGGCTGCAACTGTCACCCTATACGTAACACCCCAAATAAGACTCAAAGCAAATGCAGTAGAATGAGTTGAATATATATACCAAAGCGAAATCAACAAAATGATACCAAAAAGGTCCGCGAACTTTCGAACGGCGTAAGCGATGAACCCTGTTGAGATGCATGAAGATCGGGTGCAGCCTCTTCCATACTACTATGTCTACCACCTCTCGGTGTCTTTCCTTTTCTTGAAGTCAAAGCTGCCTACACATACATTGAAAATATATGAGAACTTAGATTCGAACTCCTTTTGAAGTAATAGGTGAACATAATAAAATACCTTAGATTTCTTCGAAGTCGACTCCAACGGGCCTCTTCGCCTAAGTTTTCTTAGCGCACTCTTCCTATTTGACGGTATGGGATCTAGGACGTTCACGTCGGAATGTGTTTGCGAATCCATACAGTGAGAGATTACATGATTATGATGAGTACCACAACTCGACTTCGTTACCATGAGCTCCTTAACTTGAACTTTTATCCACTCCTTTATTGCACGTGTCCGAGCTTCATCATCCACAGCAAGGTCAGCCACCTCAGAAAATGCATGACACATACCATCGTACCTCAACTGTGCGGGAGTACTAACCAACTCGTCGTAGTTCACTGCAACCCTCGTGTGTGCTCTACTTACATCCCTCCTCCATCTCCGCAATATGAACTTATCCGGCAGTAATTTCACATCATTACGTATCAATACTGTGAAGTGTCCTCATTAGATAACAGACCACAACCAAGCAGTGTTGATTGCCCATGATGATTGGCGCCAACAAAAGGAGCAAATGGCATGTCGTACTTATTGGTGAGATATGTCGTTTCAAAGGTGACAACATCACCAAACTCCTTGTACGCTTGTCTACACCTATTGTCTGCCCAAAATACATTCCTAAGACAGGACTGCTCGTCTAAATCTATACTGAAGTAAAATCCTGAGCACCGTGCTTGCATATTCGAAAATATGATTGTATAGCAGAGGCATCTCCTTCTCCAAGTCGTAATCGTCTCACTTGTTCAATGTAATTTCGACAATCCTTCTCGACGAAAGTCATAGTCTCATAACTACCTGATTCCACAACTACAGAGTTGTAACTTTTGTGCAATGGAATTCCAACCATATCATTCAATTCAAGCTTCCGTTTCACATTTGCAGTCAACTCTCGATTGCATCGATACAACCTAGACTTTGAAGGACTCGTTTTATGGTTATGCTCGAGGTGGACTGTGTTTACTCTCCAATTCCTATTACTTAATAAAGACGATGAGATCCTTGCCTTACAATCTGTTTGACTTGTTGGTTGTTGCTTCAAAGAATTGTTTGTACCAGAACTTCTTCTGCCCTTACGTCCACATGTGAATGTTACATATTTCATGTTTCCATCTTCCCCCTTTTTCGAATTCCGTTTCCTAACTGGAAAACCCACTTCATACGCATATCTTTTGTAGAACTCCAAAATTTCTTTTGGGTCATTGAACATCATACCCACCTCGGGTACATTCACAACATGTTCTCCACACTCATCATCTGTTAATTGCTTCGCATCGTTTGTCACATTCGCATTATCAGAGTCAACCAATAAATCACGATGCTCGGCTTCCATAATTTCTATTCCTGCGATGAAAAACTTCACAATTAATGCAACGCAATCCAATACTATTTTCACCCACATTTAATCATAACGCAAAGAAAAAGAAGAACTGGTTGAAAATTTAATACTACTTTGTTGAATTGGAATTCTGCTCTAGTATTACTTTAAATCAAAAGGCAACTCTCTATATGTTGACTAATAAATAAATAAATGGCATTGAATAAAACAGACAGATTCTTCATTGTTGAGAAGAAAATGGAAGTAAATAAGTCATAAAAAAAATCCCTTTTAAGAAGGATAACGACCCCTCTAATAAAATAATTCACACAACTGATAAACTAAGGAAAGTTCGATCTAAAAAAAAATAAGAAAAAGAATCAATTTCTTACACATTTTCACGACTTTTTTTTTCCATTACTAAACATTTACGTTGAAACCATAAATCAATCTCCAAAGTGATCTTCTTCACATTTGTGAGTACTAACATTTCCATGCCAATGAAAATGCAGTTGTGGCTTAGAAATAGAACACAGGGAAACTATTAAGAATGTCTCAAATAGCTTCTAAATGAGAATAATACAGTAGAAAATCTTGTAGCAAAACAAACAACATTGAACATACACCAACATTGGAGATACATTTCCCTGTACCTTCGAACTCCATATGCGGCGGCAGTAGGTTAGTCGGAGTGGAGGTGGACGGTTGTGAAGGCTTTAGGTCTCGATTGTGGTGGAGGGAACTCGAGATGGACAGTTGTGAGGGCTTTAGTTCTCGGTTGTGGTGGAGGGAATTCGATCTGCTAGTTGTTGAAACCCTTTTTTTTTTCGCAGTGAACCAGTCGCCGCCGGGAGGTTGGTCGGTGAGGGAAGGTCTCGGTTTTGGTGGAGAGGGAATTTCAATTGCTGTGTGTGTTTTCCCGGCTTTGATTGGGGCTTTTACTGTTATCACACAGTAAAAAAAAAAAGCCACGTCATCAATTTTTGAAATCCGGTAAGTGGCCTGTGAAAACTTCCTGTATATGTAGACTAACTCAATATATATTAGGCATGCAAATTTGGAGAAATAAAGAGAAAGACATGCCATTTTTGAATCAACATGATTATGTGATTAAAGTTTTAAAAAAATTAACATGTATGATAGTAAACTTGTAACATTGCCTCTTACTAATCATTTTAAGCTTTCTTTTGAGTTCTGTCCAAATTCTGAAGAAGAGTATGCTAGAATATCAAAAATACCTTATGTAAATGTTGCTGGTTCTATCATGTATTTGATGATTTTTACTAGACCTGATCTTGCATTTGGTATTAGCATATTAAGTAGGTTTATGAGTAATCCAGGGGAAGAACATTGGAATGCTTTAAAATAGTTATTTAAATATCTTAAAGGCACACCTAACTTGCGTTTAATGTTTAAATCAAGTGAAAATGGTATAACCTTAAAGACAATATGAGATCAACTTCTTCTTACTTTAATACCCCATGTGGTACTGTTGTTAGTTGAAAATCTCAACTTCAAAGTGTAGTTGCTTTATCTTCCACTGAAGTAGAATATATTGTTGCCACTGATGCAGTGACAGAGGGAATTTGGTTAAATGGGTTAATGTCTGAATTGGGTTTTACTGATATTGATGTTGTGTTACTGTCTGATAACCAAAGTGTTATTTATCTGAGCAAAAATCCTATGTTTCATGATAGAACTAAACATATTGATGTGAAATATCATTTTATAAGAGATGCCATTTCTGAATGGATTCTTAAAATTGGAAAAGTCTCAACTCAACATAATCCATCTGATATGGGTACTGAAGTAATTCATTTGTATAAGTTTTTAAACTGTTTGAAACTGTTATCTGTTGAATCTTTGTGATGTATGAACAAGTACTTTACAGCAAATGAAAACTGCTTGAGATTATATTCTGGACTACACTATAACCCAAATTCGGATAGCAAGGTGGAGATTGTGGGAATTGAACCGGGTTCAATTGTGTTGCTCCCATAATTTGTGAAAAACGTAATAGCCAAATGCAATTTTGTTAATTCACACTTTCAACCGGATTGCGACACGTGGACAGATCTTGGCTGTTGGTTAGAATTCTGGATAGTTCTATTATTATTGCCATTCTCGACTTTTGGCTTTAGGGTTTTCATTTCTGTTCTCTTTGTTTATTCAAATTTTCTTATTTTTGATAATTGTTTGCTATGTTTTTATTGGTAGTTTGTTGGTTTGTTCTAATTATTGTCGATCTCCCTTAATTTTTAATTGACAACATTTTTTTACTTATTCGCGTCTCAATTTCCTGATCAGGTCACTAAATTAATTATTTACATTTTAACTTAATTTATAAATTTTGCTATTAATTGCTAGAATGATTTGTCAGATCACTTAAATGGTTGTTTTGAAGATTAGACCAATGAACTTTTGACATATTATTTTTGTGAAAATTAAATTCAAATAAATAAAAGATTGTTCCTCAAGTTGCAAGATATGTTTAGGAGTGTGCACTGTTCGTTTCGGTCCGATTTCAAAGGGAATCTAATCCGAATCGAATACCAATGAGAATTTTAGAAACGGAATCATGGGTTCCATATCTAAATATAGAACCGAACTGAAATCGAACCAATCGGTTCTGGTTCTATCTGGTCTGGATTTGTTCTTTATATTAAAAATTTTGTAAAAATAATGTATTAAATTACTTGTTAGATTAAAAATCGATAAAATAGAGTTAAAATTACTAATCATTCTTGTAATCTAATAATATATATTAATAAAATAAAACAAATAAAAAATTGTATAATTGATTAATTGTAGGAATTATTAAGTAAATATAACAATTTATAATTTTAGATGTTTTATATGCATTATTTTAATTATTAAATAAATTTTAAAATAATTAAAATTTTTAAATAATATTAAGAACAAGAAAATACTTTTTTACGCCTAAACCTCGCATAGGGGTGGCAAAAAGGCTCGGCTCGGGAGGAGCCCCATTTTGGGGCATCGGCCAGAGCCTAGCCCGGCCCGTGTTAATCAATACATCTAAATTTTTTTTTTGAAATTCAAATTAAAAGTTGCCTGTTGTGCAGACAGATTCTACCTGCTCTGTAAGCTGTCTGCGCGTAGCTTGCGTGTTGCTTGCATGCACGCAATTACAAAATTATATTCGTAACATTTTTTCATGCAATTGTCTTTTCAAAATTTGAATTTTAAAATTAAATATAGCTAAAACGGATATATTTTTTTTTATCTATAAATACGGGAAACATTTTACAAATTCATATCAATCTATCTCAAAATTCTTTACGCAATATTCAATTTCAGTAT
>CAIGRT010153398.1:0-11102 GCA_903798405.1 Fraxinus platypoda | reverse complement strand
CTCAAAGCCAGGCCCAGGGACAGGGTGCCACCCTATTGGAGGTGGGGCTCAAAGCCAGGCCCAGGGACAGGGCGCCACCCTATTGGAGGGGGGCCCGGTCCCTGGGCCTAGCTTTGAGCCTGGCCCAGGAGATTTTTTCTAACATATTTTAATATTCAACTATACATTGATAACTCATTTTTATTTTATGTTGACAATTGATATTCCTTAAATGCTAAATTTCTCTCCCGAGACAAATTAAATCAGTCGTTACCTACAATCCAACTATATGTACAAAGTATTCGCGTGGATAAAAACGCCATACAAAACTCGAATATTACAATAAGATTGCACAAAGTATAGATGTATCTCTATCTCTTATTGAGTTTATTAGCTATTCTGTTTTTATCTTTCAATTTGTGCTCCTCTTCTATTCTCACCATCGGTTTTGTTTCATTAACTTCAATTGGCTCTTCCAATTTGCATTCCTCTTTTCCATCAATCTTTACATCGTCATCAACTCAGAAGCTTTTTTTTGTGGTTTGGGAATTGGGGGGCTGCTCCGGTTCATGTAGGTTTATCTCAATCTGAACCGGGAGTTTGGAGTCATCAGTATAAAAAATTAATAGACCCAATTTCGGTCCCTACTATTACATAATTAATAATTTCATGAAAGTACAAATTATATTACATAATTTGAAAAACGAAAGATTCTTCAAGATGATAATTTGCACAATGCCACCATGTTTGAGATTTGTTTATTTTATTTTCGAATCGTCATCAAGAAATTGAGATCACATTTTTATTGTATCGGAAAGGTTTCAACCATATTTTAAGATTTCAACGGCCTCGCATGTAGAGAATTTATGCAAGGCCGTTGAAATCTTATTAGAAATACAAGACAACCAATTCGAAATGTCACGAAATCCCCTTCTCTTCGGGGTAATGATAATTGGGCCAGGAGAGACTTTTTTAAGTCTTGCACTCAAGAAGCTTGTCTCTGGTCATGAGACCATTGTTTATGGCGAGCCAAGCTATAAAGGAGTAGCGAGGCACTGCCATCTTTACCTATGTGGATCACGCAGCAGAACTCATCCAATTCACCTGAGCACTTGGGACATTGTTTATGGCGAGCCAAGCTATAAAGGAGTAGCGAGGCACTGCCATCTTTACCTATGTGGATCACGCAGCAGAACTCATCCAATTCACCTGAGCACTTGGGACAAAATGGGCCATAAGTTATGGGTCCATAGAATGTGTGGATAAAAATTGTGTTTGAAAATAATTTAAGCTTTGCCAAACATGCACGGTCTAGGTTTCTGCTTATAATAGATGGCAACTCCTACAGAATCTAATTAGGACTGAGGGTGCAGATATACCATGTTCTTGTTTGTAGGAAGAAGTGAATCTTGTTGGTTTAACTCCCTATGGAGCCTGACATTTTCTGTGTCGTTATATTTCCAATCTTAACAGACATGCAAAATTTAATAGTTGCAGATAAATTAAGAATTGAACGATTATTTTCTTAATCATTCTGGCAAAATGCATATACAAGTTCCGTTTTTGATCTTTTGAATTTCTAATGTACAGCTTGGAGACTACATTGAGGAACTTTTCTTGCTTAACCACGGGGGATAGTATTATGGTGGCTTACAATAATAAAAAGTACTACATAGACATCATAGAGACGAAGCCTTCAAATGCAATAAGTATTATAGAAACTGATTGTGAAGTGGACTTTGCTCCTCCTCTTGATTACAAGGAGCCTGAAAAACCTGTCGCTTCTATTCCAAAGGGCAAAGCACTGGCTGAAGGTCCTACATTTCTCTTATCACTTTGTATTTTTTTTCTGTTATCTTTTCTTTATCCACATCGTTGTCATTTTCAATGTTACAATAGAGTGTTTCCTATGCACCATAAATTTGCTTATTCTGTGATTCATTCTTATCTGCCCACTCAGGGTCATTTTAAGCTTCTTGTTGGGTTCAATTTAAAGTTTGGACAGTCGAAGCATGTAAAGGCCACCTGCTGATTATCAAACATACCTTTATTTCCTTCTTTTGGGTGGTTTGTGCAGGTGAGGAGCCTCCAGCTGAAGAACCAAAATTCAATGCGTTTACTGGTGTTGCCAGACGCTTGGATGGAAAACCTCTGAAGAACCCTGCCCCTCCAGTTTCATCATCAGGGTTGAAAGACAGGACATCTGGTACTTCCAATGGAGCCGGGCAATCTTCCGCTTCCAGTTCCAGTTCACAAAGCACTAACCGTCAATCTCAAGGAAAGCTTGTATTTGGCTCAAATGCAAATCGGACTCGAGAAGCTCAGAAGGTTACTCTCTCTCTCTCTCTCTCTCTCAAGCCCTACTTTCCTATCTCCATTTAGTGGTGTGAAAATCAACCGGCCAGCTCAGGCCCGTTCCTTGGGCCCCGGGCAATGCGCAAGAAGGCAAGAACTACATCGTTATCTCAACCTATTTTTTATATACTGTAGGACACTCCAAAAGAGACAAAGCAGGAGCCTCCAAAGAAAGAAGAGCCGAAGTTTCAGCCATTCTCCGGAAAGAAGTACTCGTTGAAGGGTTGATTGTGTATTAATCGAAGCCTTGAAGTTATTCGCATGTTATCTATGGTCAAAAACTACAGGAATTATATTAGAGTGGGACAGTGTATGATTAAAAGGTGTTCTTTTTCCAAATATGAAGAAATTATATACTCTGCTCTACTTTATTTACCAGTATCTTTCTTATACTCATTCATGCATGAATGGATCTTGCTCATTCACTAGTAGTTAGGCATCTTAATCGGACGGGCTGATTAATATTTTATCTCTACTTTGCATTAGTACTTACTATACATTCATGCATCAACGACGCTCGTGGTTCATTTTTGGAGAGAGCTTGGGCCACTGTTGGCCGAGTAAGCCCCTTGATTATTTTCCAAAAGAATTGAATTCATCGAGCCTAGCTATAATGTATGATTCTATCTCCATTTTGATCTGAAGAAACAAAATTGATTATGCAAAGCTTATCGTTTGATATGATTTATTGCATCAATGTCGAGCGGGTAGAAAAACTTATTATGATGGCGATGTATTTAAACGTATCATATAAAGCACCTAAAGCAACAATAGAAGTCGCAGAGAAAAGAAAGAAAACGCAACAAACTGCATTATATTTCAGCATCCAGTGATTACAAAACAATCGGATTATCACATTATCAATTACACCCAAAAGCAAAAGGGATGAATAATATGCCATTACAATATAACAAACAAGTTTTTAGTTTTTACAGTTCACTAACAGAATATTTTCAAATTAATCATCGAAAATGTTGTTAATAAGATCTATACCTAATTCAACCTGAGGCAAGTTTGGTAGAGAAGATTGTATAGCACTGGATTGTGAAGTACGCTACGCAACTAGGTAAACAAGCTCACATAAGGGATGCCATACTATTCTTCCAGCTAAATGATCTTCGACTTGAGCGGGTAGGTGTGAAGCTAAGACCAAACATCTCCTTGAGTGCTTGACCTTGCTCCGAGAACCCAATTAGCTTCGCCACAATAGCAGCGCTCTTTGTATTGTGATCCGTATCTTTAACGTTACTCCACAATTGTTGGACAAGCTGCAATCTCCTACGTTTTGAGTTCAAACTGATTCCCCATTCCTGGAAAATTCTGTTTCTTTCAGCATCTGTGTACCTTTTATATACAAGCCTGCTCAGCATCTGCCTCTCCCGGCGAAGAGCTTTCTTGCTGTAACTCCAAGAAAAGGGGTATTAGTCAACTAATTTCAAGCTGTCAATCCAGGACAAAACATAATCTTATGTGTTGTGAAGTAATAAGAGACACAACGGCACCAAAAATAATGTTAACTCGTCACAGAATCCCTCAAAATAGTGTGTCAACATTTAAAAAGGAGCAAATTGGTCTCCCACTGTCATTGTAGTTGCATAATCAATCGCTAAATAGGGAAGCTACAAAACCTAAATGATAAAGTTGGGCATGAGGCCAAATTAACATAAACTTGAAAAGTTTTTGGGTCGGGGATTGATTGTGCAACAGTAATGAAAGGTGCAGTTTTCTCTATATGTTACCATGCACTTATTCATTAATTTTCAACCACAAAAACAGTGTGAATGGAAGAGGAAGCCTGGATACCTTGATGCTAATGAAAGAGTGCGACCATTTTGGACTGATGGATTTCCGTTCGAAAAAGTCTCTTTCAGGAAGGACAGTCTCCTGTGCTCTACCTCAATGTAAATGGAATCTGTAAAGTCACCTTTAAAAAGGAGGAAGAAATAGGTCCTATGGACCAATGGGACATTGCAAGCATGCCACAATTCAATTATCGATCTCCGCAGCTTCTCAAACTTCAGGGACCAATCTGAAGAAGCGCCCAGAGAATCGTTCATTGAATCCAACCCTAAGTTACAAGCATTATTTTCACCTCTCTGTTCCGTCTCTCGAACCTGGATATAAGAACCCAGTAGAAAGTTAGTAATTACGTCAAATGATCCCTTCGTAACACTAGGATTCAGCTAACATGCATCTATCTCATTCAAGATGGGGGAACAGGGAGAAGCCAGAAATTAATTAAAAAACAGACGGTTATTCAATTGCAAATCTCTTGCCTGGTCGCCAAATTGTTCATACTGAAGCTTTGCCATCTCCTTGAGTCCCGCAACAAAAGAACCAAGGGTAGGAATATCTTCATCCCCTTGAATGCCATTCTGAGTTTTGAGTTCATCTATAAAACTACTACAGTCGGAGGATTGAGAATCGTTTCTGGAAAGTCTTTGAGCATTTGCGCCATATATCGATGGGGGAAGTCTCCAGTGCTTTCTTTGGAATCCTTCTGGTCTTCCTGGGAAGCTTTTCTCCAGCCCAGTAGGCGGGGTGGTTTCACTTTGTTCAGGCATGTCAAAGTCAGATGAGTTAGTCCTTACATTATCTCTGCAACTCCAGCTTCTTGTCAATTTCAGGCTCCCTGGAGCAGGAAAACTGATTGATGAGGAGGCCCCTGGAGATAATTGATCTGGGTAAGGTTTGACTAGTGAATCAATGGTCTTTTGCACATCAAGGATTTTCTGCTCCAACGTTCCATACGAGTGACCATTGAGAATTCCACTAGCTTGGCCAGGTAAGGTTGGCAATAGCTCCTCATCCACATCATGGCCATTACCGGTATCTGACAAAGTTGATATTCTTCCTTCATTCTGATTTGTTGACCAGTCAGGTGATTCAAATGTTATATCTTCGCCAGATTCAGCCATCTCAATGCATCGTACTTCCTTGCACATTTCTTCAGAATCTTCAACCATTCTTACTGAATGTTCCTCTATTCCTTGACTCATATCAGATATACTATCGGATGAAGAACGATCCACACTGTTTACTGAAAGCAGTAGATCCAACGTCCCATCCCTTCTAATGTCTCCATTACGAAACTGAATTCCATTAAGTTCCTTTGAAGGTTTATCATTTCCAACCGTTTGTAGTAAATCTTCAATCCGAGAATGAGCAGTATCTAGTTTCTTAGTTAGCTCCCTAACCTCTTTCTCCAACTGCAAATAGCAAGCCAGGGAAGCGCATTATTATACTGCACATTATTATAATGACTAGTCCCACTAAAATTCACCACAACATAACTAAGATATGGTAGTTTGGCATATGAATTGCCAGAAAGGAAAATAAAGAGATATAACATATGCAGAGATAAGATTTTAAATTTTGGTAATATATATAGATGAAATGCGTGCTTATGCTCAATTTATAGTAATTCTATATGAGAAATGTGAGGAGACTCGCTATCCTGAATAAATTGAACAAATATCAATTGATAAAAAATATAGAGCGCTTTAATACTTAAATCACTATTTAGGAAGTAACACTAATCATTTCAGTTCTTAACAATTATTCACCGAAATATCAAAGTTGACTGTGCAAATGCAGAAAGCGCAAGGAACTTATGTAATCTAGATTGTCATTTTCATTAAACATTCAGCTTCATCGATATACTTAGTAAAAATCATGTTATGTAAAATTAATTTGAAGATGAAATCATAACCATTTGAAACGATTTAAAAAGGCAAGTAAAGTATCAAATTTTTCTCAGAAAGTAATTTTAACCTTTTCAATTTGCACGTCTTTCTTTCTTAGCAAGACTGCATGATCACAAATCGGTCCTGGAGCTCTTAACTCAGTCTCCAATCTAGCTACCTCTTTCTGCAGATGCTTCACCAATGCCTTATCAGACATCACTACGTTGACCTGAGCATTTGTTGATACTTCCTTTGCACAGCTAGCAAACAAAAGGGTATTTCGTGATTGCTCAACATGGCTTCTAGCAGGGCTCAAGGTACAAATGATGGCAGTTCTTGCATTTCCCCCCAAGGCGGGCTGCAATATGCGTGTTAGCTTAGAGTCTCTATAATTGACATGTCCGTGTCTTCCTTTGCTGCATTAAGTCATACTGATAACATCACAAATTACAGTTCGCATAAAGCAGTACAACTATTATAACATCATGAAATTAGGAACCTGAAACAGAAAGTTCTATGCCTATAAAATTCCCTATTGACTAAATCCCTCGTAAATGATATCTTAGATAGAAAAGGTACACAGATGCATACATGTTCAATATCATCCTTCATGAGCTATTAAAAAAAGGGAGGAACCACCTTTAAATGAAAGAAAAAGAAGCTCAATGCCAAGAATCAACTCATAAGATATATTTGTTGTTGGTTAGGCCCCAAAGGAAAAGATGGCAAAACCTACTTTATATTCTCCAGATGGTACCAGACTGCTATAAACATACAGCAATATTCCAGTAGCAAGCTAGAACAAAAGAAAGATTAAAAAGGCAGAATTAATCAACCTTAGCTTGCGAATGACAGTCCCTAGAGTCAGTAAACTACGATTTATATGGCAACCTTCCTTCAGTCTTTGCCCAACTGATAATGCCTGAGATGCACGCTCACTTCCTGCCAGATCAACAAAATTCTGCAGGCAAAAATCAAATATCTTATCATGCAACACTTCTAGGTTTACTCATATCATCAAAAGAATATCGTAGAGCAATTGTAATCCAAAAATTCAATTTCACAGTACCACACTAGCAGCAAGGGCAGTTGAGTTATCCTTTCCTAGAAACTCTCGAGCAGAACTTTCAATTGTCTGAAGAAATCAAACAAGGGAAGAATAAATTGTGAGACTTTCAAAATTTCCCATAATTTAAACGCTAGAAACAAAAGCTTAACCAAATATGAAGAGGAAAGAGAGGCAAACCAGTCTAAGAATTTGATGGGACCTCGAGCTTGTTTCATTCAAAGAGGTCTCCCCAATTTGTCTCTGTGCTGCGAGAATACAAGAAGAGCACATAAAACATATGGCATATTGTTTTCAAATTTTTGAAGTATAGCAGCGCTAAAAAAATATTAATCGCTATGAAACTCCCCTAACCTTCACATATGGATAACAGCTCCTTGAGATGGTTCCAATCCCTCAAAGTTTCTTCCGTGAGTTTCTCTATAATAGTCCCTCTCTGCATACAGAAGAAAATAATTTGAGCTATACATGTACTATAACAGTACATTAATAATGTGACAACTCACCTCTGGATCATCAAGTAGCCTTAGTGGAGCATTGTCTGTGCTAAGGAGATCTCTAACAACTTCATTATAAATTTCCACAGCAGAAAACTTTAGTACGAATGCTCTTTCTTCATGCTGGAAGAGATAAGAGAGAAATGTTTCTTGAGAAAGTCAAACAAATGGCATTTAGTTACATCAAGCGGAAGTAAAACTCTTCCCTTATGAGGGAAAATGTATTACTTCACTATCCATCAAAAAATCAACACCAGATCAAGAATTTGCATACCTTTTGTATGTAATCATAAATGTCAGCCACTGTATACTCAGTAATCCCGTTCATGGTGTATGTTTTTCCACTACTTGTTTGACCATATGCAAAAATAGTAGCTGAAATGAAAAGGTTTTGGAAACAAGTGAAATAGTTGTTATTGGGGCAAGTGAAGTTAGCAAATTATTAGTCCAATTAAAAACATGGAATGTGGTCACTAACACAGAGAAAAGGTATGAATTTTCATACTTACAGTTGATACCACCAACAACCGAAAGAGCAATGTCCTTTGTTCCTTCTTCATAGACTTCCCTTGTAGCGCAGTCACCCCTAAATACTCTGTCTATCCTCGTAAACACCACAGATACCGATAAAAAGATGGGAACAAAAATGAGGTTATTAGAATTCGCTCAGAAATCATGATTCTACATATATAATCACAAGCACTGGAGATCATCATTTATTATATTAAACCACACCATCTTTCCTGAAATTGTCATCATCAAAGCAGAAGTCTCCATGGAGACTAAAATTAACACTTTTAAGTCCTCAAAAAGCATCTTAATTTGACCAACCATCCACGATGTGTATTGAAAAAAATTGTGAAAAAATGGGACAGAGAAGATGGGTTTGCTTCAGTTCATTCTAGAAGGACCTAAGCTTAAATCTAGATGTAAAAGATGATAAAAAACGCTTACCAAATGAGTAGGCAGTGGGCAATCCAGACCGCTCCTGGAGGCTGTTCCGGTACAAAATGGTGGTCGGATTGATGCATTCCCAGTCAGCAACTTCATTTCGAGTGATTTCATTCTCACTCAAAGGCCTTAACCTCACCAACACCAGAATCTTCTCTTCCTTCCCATTGCCCATTCCTTGCACTTTTTCCCAATTCATCATTTCTTCCCCACCAATAGCCCCCATTTCTAATACCCACCTACCCCACTCCTCCTCCTCCTTCAAATACACTCCAATGGTACCAATAACGAAGCCTCCATAATTTTAAGTCCCCCCAAAACCAAAATAATATTGGAATTATTAGAAAGCTTCTGAACAGGCCATCTTGTTAGTAGCCATGGAGGCAAGGCTGTTTTGCTGAATAAAAATAGAGTTGTTGCAGTTGCAATGGGATTAACCTTGCTCTCCAACTAATGAATAACCGCAGTGCTTACCTGCAACAGAAAAGACTAATAAATATAGGAAGAACTGAAATACAAATAAAATATTGATAAAGCTAAAAGGGCAATTATCCAGGGAGTTAGACTGTTAGTAGTGATTAAGCACTTTGCTTAATCTTTGGTCTCAATCCTTTTCGTCCAACAGAAACCTAAAATTTCATTTTTGACAGTCAGAAACTGGCATCAGATAACTTTGCTTAATGGGGACCCCAACTATGCTTCAAGTCCAAGTAACGATGCTCTTTTATTAATTTTTCGCAAGGCCGGTGAAAAATGAATGGTGGACCCCCATATGACCACCATTACATTTATGTGTATGCATAGGATGTGCGTGTGTAACAGACGCACACATATATACCCGCTAAATTAAAAGAGTTCCAAAAGATAATAACCTCCGGTGTCGTTTTCGCGGAACTTTAGTGAACTGTTAAAAATTGAATGGCACATATGACATAACCTTCTCTTCCGGCGAACTGAAAAAATAAAAATCCCAAAATTTAAGCATTAAAATTCCTTAATGACTACAACGGCCAAATTTTTTTTTAAATCTTCTACGGAACTGCTAAACAATAGTGATAACGTTGAATTAGAACGGATAACTCCGATTTAACGGTAAAAAATTGAATGAATGAGCCAAAAAAATCATTAAATGCCGCTATTAACGGTAAAATTTTGAATGAATGAGACAAAAAAATCATTAAATGCCGCTAAAACAGCACCTTATTCGGATTAAAACTCCAACTAAGTTTACGTTGGTTATTAAATTACTCAAATATTTTCCAGGTAAAGTTGAGCTGATAAGAAAACCTGACGGAAAAATCAATGGTCTTGACTCGGCATATTATGACTATGAACTATAACACTTCAATATATAACAACACTTTACGCGTCGAATAAAGTGATTAAACCTAAAAAGATAAAAAATTAATTAATTAAAACGAACAAAAAAGGGAATCAACGGCAATCGATGGAACAGTAGAAATGGCGAAACCTTTACCTCGACGATCTCAGTAAATCACCTGAAGAACAACAAAACGGCCAACGGAAGTTCACAGAGTGAATGAGAAATTGCTTTTCTCTCGCTCGCTCGCACACGAACACGCCTTGAAGAGTGAGACTGAAGTTCTTCTACTTGATTGTACCACCGGAAAGTGACAGTTAAAGTGACGGAATTGCCCTTATGGTTTCAAAAAAGTCTGGATGTTAGCCACGTGCACACGTGATCGTCGGTATAGATTGGTGTGTCTTTAATTAGAGCGTAGAATAATACAGAAGAGAGGAGATTACAACTTTACCCTAAAACGGTGAGGTTTCAGTTTGTTTCCCTTTATTTGTCAAAAACAAAGTTGAGTGGTAAATTTTTGGAAAATACGTGATTAAAAAGTAAAGAAAATTTTGAATTTATGTGTAGAATATTTTATTGTGTAAATATACGATTGAAATTGATTACGTAGAAAAAAGAATTTTGAAATAAATAATATCAAATAGTGGCTTAGATTGTACCTTTACAAAATTAACTAAAAATTGTCAAATAATTCCATGATTATTACTAACTTATTCTTAGACCATGTTTGATTGCCACATTTTCCATGCAAAATGTCACATCCGAGAAAAACGAATTCCACTTTGACCGTTTGATTGCAACGTGGAAATGAAAACGAATTCCAAAGTACAATTAGGGGTGGGCATGTTTTTTCCATTGCAACGTGGAAATGAAAACGAATTCCAAAGTACAATTAGGGGTGGGCATGTTTTTTCCTCAATCCAAACTCAACCCAACATGATCGGTTTGATCATAATTTAACACAACTCAACCCAACCCGTGTAAAGGTTTCAACCCAACACAATCCAACTCAATCAAGTATCGGTCGGATTGAATTGGGTTGGGTTGGTCGGTTTGGGACGACTTGTCAACAAAAATTAAAGGCATCCAATTTTCTATTATGCTAAATTAGAATAGACAAGATTAAATAGTAAGTAAATAAATAAATAAAATTATCTATTATCTTATTCAATCCTCATTAGCCGAGCCTACAAAGAACAAAGTGCATTTAATATAACATGAAAAACATATACTACATTTCTTGT
>CAIGRT010153369.1:0-14364 GCA_903798405.1 Fraxinus platypoda | reverse complement strand
AGCTTTCCAACGCATTTTGAATCACCTCAATCGGACATCGGAATACAAAGTTATGATAAAAACACTGAAAGAAGGTGCAGCTGCCTGTTTAAAACAAGAAATTCCGTTACATAGTCCGTTAAAACAACAAATTCAGTTAGTTTTTCCATTAAAAACAAGAAATTCCGTTACATAGCCACTTTTAATATATAGAAGATAAGCAAATGCAAGCTCATCAATAAATATTTATTTTTATAAATTTATAAATTAAAACAAGACATTAAATCTTTAAACATATAGTTTTTTTTATAATTCAAGTGAAATTTAGCTAATAATAGTATATGCGAATTCTTTAACAACACTTGTGAACAAAATAAGTAAATTTACATAATTAAAATTTAAATTACGTCGAACTAGCTCTATATATAACATATCAATTTATATTTCTTATAATTTATTTTGTGTCAAATTAACTACAACTAGGTGTGTGTTTTGTAATATTAATATGTGAAAATTTTCATTTTTCTTCACAAGGGCATTTTAGGTATACATATTAACCTCATTTTACACATGTATGGCTCAAAAAGTGGTAAATGGTGTGTGTAATACTTAAAACTAAAAACAAATGAGGTTAGTATGATTTCCCAACATTGAGGTGTCTCTTATGTCATAAAACTCAGATGGCATCTCTAATGTTGTTTCTTACTTATAATTAGTAAAGTTGGGTTTTTTAACTTAAAGCCAAACATGCACAAACCATTCAAAACAACAACCAGCTTGCTACATTACCAAACACATTTGTCACCGTCCTTGACAAGTTTTACTTATTGTCACACATTTATCTGTCATCCAGGATGTCAAATTCATCTTGCAAAGTGGCGTTATTCAAACAACAACATAGACTGCAATATCAAGAATGCATACGATCAATAATATTTCACTAACAAGTTCTTTAGCCCCATCTATATACCACCATGCCTTCATTGATATGTGCAAAGTGTTCAAGTAGGTATAAGTTCACATAGTTACGCTTTAATTTAATACTTGAGATATAATTAAGTTCATTGCAATCCTCCAATCCTTATAGAACTAGCTAGTGTCCATATAATGACCATATGTTTTGTTCGCGACTTTACCGTACCAATTTTCTAATAAAGAGTGCTCCCTAAGTCGCCTTAAGTCTCACATGTAATGCCGGCAAGGAAAAACATTAGCTAGACAAACGTAATAAATAGACCAACATTACAGCAAATGAAATCAAATAAAATATTCTAAGTAATTATGTTCAACTTGTTTCGTAAAATTTACCTCTTCCAACGTGTTTCCCACGAGTTGTGCGGTGCAAATGTGAAATGAAGTTAGGACTACGAGTTGACTTAAATATAAGTTTTGGGGTTTATATATAAAATATTTTATTGTGAGACTGTATGATTGAAAATAAAGAGCCCGTTTGATAGAGATTAAAATTGAAAAATTGATCGTTATTGTTGACTTTTATTAGACGAGTGAGATCCAATAACGGCTATATTTTCAATTTTAATTGGATTTTAATAAGTACCAAACAGACTCTTAAAAAAAATGAGTTTTTAAATAATGAGATGGATTGAATTGTGGAGGTCCAGTCCAGCTCTTTTTTTTTTCTTTTTTCGATTAGTTAAAAAACAAGTCTTGTGGTGGTACGCACATGCTACGGTCTTGACTTGGTGAGCCACCGACCATAATGTAAAATATACATTAATAATTACCAACATTACGAAAATCGGCACGCCTCAATCGGTTGAACCAGTAAAATCAGGAATCAACCCCGGATCCATGCCAGTTGACAAGGAAACCTATCATCAAAAACCCGTAAAAGAAATTGGCAAATTCAATCAGTTTCCAACTATCCATTGAACCATTCTCGATTTGATTGTCTTTAAAGGATCAAGTTTTCTTTAAACATTATTTTTTTATTTTTATTAAATGATTATCGTCCACAGCTAATTAATAGACTCTTCAATCTTTCGTACCCATTATATTGTGGCACAAAATCATTGGCCAAGCTCCGCCGTCCTACCCTTATAGTTCAACCAAGAATATGTTTAGTGTATTGTACTACATATTTGAGAAAGTATAGTTCATTTGATCGTAACCTTAATTTGATTTTTAGGCCAGCATTATACCCCTGATTGAGCCTTTCTTTAAAAACTCATTTTTCCTCCAACTCATTTTCAATCTCATTTTATCCACCTAAAAAAAAAATTCCTACCTTTAAACTACACAGTTTTTTATAAAATTACTATTACAAAATCTATTATTTCTAAATAAAAAATAAAAAAATATGGGGTCAAACAAACATAATTAACGTGCATTGAAAATTTGCTTTGAAATCTAAAGAGCAACGTGACTTTGGGAAATATATCGAAGTTTGATTAAAAAAAAATATTGTAATCCTTATATGAATTTTGGCATTTCCCTTGACTTGTTGGGCGACAGTTATTGCCTGCCACGACTTATCTGATGTAATAATTCACGTAATTTTTTAGTTGAAGTGATGTAATAATTCACGTACTTTATTATAAACTTTTATATTAATTAATTATGTTCAAAATCATTGAGTTTAGCAAACATTTAATTAGTGCAATTCCATATAAATTACACAAAATATAGTATAATGTTATTTATCATTAGAAAAAAATGCAGTAGTTGATCCTAACTTTTTACTTTTTTTTTTTTTTTTAACAAACTTTACCGTAACCTTCAATTTATGCTAACGAAAGTTTCTAACATTTCAGAAATATACAGTAGAAGTCCATTTGACCATTAGTTGATCAAGAAAATCAAAATTTGATCAATTTTAACAAAATTAAAAATGGTAAAATGATAACTTGATAATTACAATTGAACCAAAAAACCAAAAAAATAGAAAAATAAACCAAAAATAAATAAGAAAATAAATAAAATAAACGTTGTCTCCATCCCGCCGACACGGCCCATCCCACCCCCCCCCCCTCCCTCCCCTTCCCCCTAAAATCAGCTACCAGCACCACCACCCATCGACTGTACCGTCGCTATAAATCCAATCACACACCACTGTCGACAACATCTCCTTCTCACATTCGTCGCCAAAAATCCAATCACACGCCTATCGTCCTCCTACTGAATCGATTTTTACTGACAATTCCTACTGAACAAATTTCTCAAAAACCTCGAGATATTTTACCAATTGTTTATTACTCAAAGCTGCAATAAGAAATGGTAAAACCTAGCACCAACTAAGGCTAAGAACGTGCCATTTTCTACCAATACCTTCGTGAATAATATAGCTTAATTTAATTCATAAATGACTTTCAAAAATTTTTCATCGTATTTTTATTATCAAATTAATATAAATTGTTCCTTATTATGGTTTCTCTCCAAATTTTTTCTTTGAAATAGAGTAAAAAGACGCATTTGTCTATTGTATTTTTAAATAAGCAAAATAAATAACAATTTAAAAAGACGATTAAATATTTGACCCTTAACAATATTTTTGGATGAAATTCATGATTAAGGACATGATTTTCTGATTAATGAAATGTTAAAAGTAAAAATGTGATAAAAAAAAAAGATTAAAAATATAAATATGATAATAAATAAATATTAAGGACTTTTAGTGTCTGTTTGAACCTCATTTTTATTCTAAGAATGCATTTTGAAATAATAGATTGATGGAGAATGTTTTGAAAATAAAGAGAAGTTTTGAATTTTTGTCTAATTAATTTTTATTGAAAAATGAGTGGTTGAGAGAATAGGGAAGAAAATATATATATATATATTGAAAAATAATATGGTGTGATAACAAATCCATGAGAGAAACAAAACACCAAGAAACCTTCAAATTACCAAAAGAAAAAGAAAAAACCAACCACGCTACGGCTATTTTTCCTTGTTTGGGCCCCACATTTTTTGCTCTTCATAAAAATTCACGCGTAATTTTCTCCCTCTTGTCCTCTCTACGCTACCACTCCCTCCTCCCCCGCGTCCTGCGAGCCGCCGCCCAAACACACGTTAAACACACACAGTTCGTCGGGGAGATGGCAACCGCAGACCATGAAGTCGCGGAGAATGGAAATGTGGAGCCTCCGCGATCGTCTTTGATATTTCTCGGTACCGGTTGTTCTAGCGCGCTTCCAAACGCGATGTGCTTGATCCAGCCCTCTGATCCCCCTTGTCACGTCTGTTCCCAATCTCTATCTATACCGCCGGAACAAAACCCTAATTACAGGTCATTGTCATTTTCTTATATATTAGCCCGCTATTTTAATTTTCTCTAGAACTAATCAAATCTTTCGAAGAAATTGATCGGTAGATTCGATTTCGCATTGTCTGATTAAACTTTGTTCTGGCATTATTTTTCCCAGATTTGTTGTTATTTACTGTACAACTTTTAATGAATGGGGTATGACATGTCGTTATATGGTTGTTGGAAATGTAGGTGCAATACATCTTTACTTATCGATTATTGTGGTGGTGATGGTGATGGTGATCATAAATATATATTGATTGATGTTGGCAAGACGTTTAGGGAGCAAGTGCTCCGGTGGTTCACTTATCATAAAATTCCGCAGGTGGATTCTGTGAGTATTCCGTACCTTGTATTCCTTCATTTTCATTTTATTTATTTATTTATTTTGTAAATTCACATATATACTAGACAGTAGATCCAGTTTATTCTAAATCTATTTTAACTAGTCTCTCGGTGTAAACATTTAGGCATGCCATACAGTGATAGCCAAGAAATTGCATCTAAAACATTCACCTTATGCCAGGGACTCGAATGCTTATGTGCTGGTGAAGGAGAAGCAAACTTCACCTTCCATTATAGAAAACTGCAATTATTATTAACTATAGTAGATTCATTGAGATTACACCAACTGTTTATGCAGTTCCAGGATGCCCAATACCTGCATAAATTTACTTCCGGTGGTGATACTAGATGTCCAATTGTCTGTTAGCAAGTGGCTAGTTTTAATAGTAGAGAACTAGGAACTTACGTGGCTGCATATTCTCCATCCAGATTTTAATATACGATTAAGACTCACCTGGAAGAAAGGGAAGACAAGCAATAATAATCCAGTTCTCTCTCTCCTCTGAATCACTCTCCCCTGAACCCTTTCAGGTAAATCACCGTGGTGGGGCTATTATACCAGATAGTACAATACTAAAGAGTCTTAGGAAATTCCCCCATAGAGAACATAGGATTCCTCTGGGTTTGTGTGTCAACATGGTAGTGAAAACATGGGATGGGAGAAAGAAATAAAGCACAATGAGACCCCCTTTTTCTTATACACAAGCCTTAGAGAGCACTCACTGGTGTTCAGCCACACTGGGACTAAGACACGGCCCAGACTCTTACGGGAGGTGGCAGTGGGAAATTTTTCAACGTCGTATACCATCTCCATCCTTTGGAGGTGGAAGAAGGGGTACTACCAATTTCTATTTATACATATTAGGTCCCCCAGACCGCCAAAAGGTGGGGGAGCAAGAGTTGTCACAATACTTGTAAATCCTTTGATCTTTTTCCCTCTCTTCCATCTCTCTCCCTATACTTTATTTTTACTTTATTTTGCCATAGACTTGATGAACTACATTAAAAATATTGAATTGTCAACTAATATGTGTTAGTCCTAGTGAAATGACCAATATATTTTCCTTTGACCAATATTGTTAGCCATGAAATATACTTGTAGAATCGTTACGCCTTCGATGTTGATCTTCACAAAATATCTTGTTGTGCCTCTTTATTAATTTTGATTCTCTTTTTTATTAATGCTGTGTGTGTGTGTGTGTTTTTTTTTTTTGAATTTTAATTGCTCTTTTTTCTAATGTTCCATAAGTTTAAACCTTAACGTTTTGAAGGGAATTACAGAAGGAGAATTTACATATTGAGAGCAAGAGTGAGATAGAGATAGGGACTATGCACAGTCATTTAGTAGATGCTAATTATAACATCTTCCCTAAATTACAAAGTCTGTACATCGGGACATGTCGTAGATGGTAATTTGAGCATTGTGACTAAATTATTAAAGATGCTAATCCGAGTAATTTCCCTAAGTTTTAAAATATCTATATGAAATACATACTCACCATCTGAATGATGGCATTCTACAGATATTGGTAGTTGGACTTTGTTTACATAATATAGTGTAGACTTGCTAAACTACTGGTAATCTGTCTTTTCACACTCCATTACGAAGAATGATTTTTCTCGTGGTTTACATTAAAAAGGTATATATTGTTCTTTTCTTTTATATGTATTTGAGAAAAAAGTATATATTGTTCTTTTCTTTTCTATGTATTTGGGAAAAAAAATTGTTTCATGAACTTACTAGGGGTAAATTTGGGTGAGATTTAAACACACACCGCATGGTTAGGAGAATAGTCCAACAACTCAATGCTATCTCACCAACCTACGCATCTTGTCCTCGGTTAGTCAATTGTAACATTCAAATCTACAACGTAAAAGTATTTAGCTGATATTTTGACATCTTCAGGTTATCTTAACTCATGAACATGCTGACGCGGTTCTTGGTTTAGATGATATACGTGCGGTGCAACCTTATAGTCAAACGAATGATATTGATCCAACACCCATCTACCTCTCCCAATATGCCATGGAGAGGTACTTTGCACTTCTGTTGTGATTTATACATTCAATTATGATAGCCTTAATAATATGGTTTGGTCTAATTCTGCTTGTTATAAACATGAAAATATGGTGATGTATTGGCTGAGATCATAACTGGTGTGAAAATTGGGTTACAGTACTTGTCAGAAACTCACAAATTGCGTTCAACTTCACTCTTACTGTTTCTTTGCCTCTGTTGGGAAACATTTTTATTACATTAAATGTTACTTCTACTACATAGTGAAAGTCAAACTTTAATTTCAATCACACATTCAAAACTACTACTCATTATTATCCACACATTTTGTGGTCCCCACCATTGTTCCTGCTAAAAAGTTATTAATAATCTTTCCCTAACGGACTATTTGTTTTTAATTTTGTGGATCTATGATGAAGTTAGGAGTTCGTTATGGTTTAAGATGTTAGAATACAGTTTTTTATCATGGTCACTATATTAGCATTATTATGTTAACTGATATGTCTAAAATGGGGAAATGAGGTTTATCTTTCTGGGGCAGAAGATCGTGTTAATTACTAGGCCTTGATATTCTATAAATTTTCATTTATTTGATCAGGTTTCTTTGACTATTTGTTTTGATGGCATGTCTTCGCTATGTGTTTGTGAAGGAAATATGTACATCGATTTGCGACGTGTTTCTTGCTCTCATGCATTATCATCTATGAAACTCTCCACGGTGTCAATTTGTATATTTTGAGTTTGGATCCTGCTCCCTTCATTAGTTAATAAGCTAGCATATCATATAGAAATTTTGAAGAGCCATCGCTTCTGTTGGGTTTAAATAATGGCATGAGAAGATATGTTCTGTTTGTTTTGTAACCGACGCGTATCTTGTATTTTAAGTATGATTGATATTTTATCCTACCGATTGTTGATTACTCTGGAACAGCATTGCACTGAAATTCCCTTACTTGGTTGAGAAAAAACTCAAGCCTGGACAGGAAATCAGACGTGTGGCACAGCTTGACTGGAAGATTGTAGAGAATGACTGTAAGAAGCCATTCGTGGCATCAGGACTACAATTTNGTTTCCTCCACCATATCTTGGTTTTCTTCTCGCATATTTCATTTTAGATACTTTATACAGATTCTGTCGTTTATATGTTCTTTTGGTACAGGTAATGCATGGTGAAGACTATGTATGCTTAGGTTTTCTTTTTGGTGAAAGATGCAGAGTAGCATATATATCTGATATTTCACGCTTTCTTCCACCAACAGAATATTGTAAGCAATTGAGTAACTCTTGTCCTGCAATCCTTTGTTTTTGAATATTGTGTCAATAATCATTGTGTATTGGTGTAAATATGAATGCACATATTGGACATTTGAGTATTATAAGAATTTGCATGCCTCTTGCAAAAACTCAAGTATTAGAAATAACTACCTTAAATAACTACCATTGTTGGGGGATTTTTCTCCACAATGAGAAATTAATTACAACTTTTTAAGACGATACATGCTAATTTGTAAAGGAAAATTACAAATTCCATTTTTATATAAAATTATATTTTTAGAAATTGGAAGTAGGATTGAATTTTCTATTAGAACACTTCTATCTAACAATTTTAATGTTTTTAATTGGCAAACTTGAAAGCTAGTGATTCAAAAGTAAATGTTTGTTAAAACTTTCTCCTGGCACCTTTTTTTTTTTAAAAAAAAAAAAAACACTGAAAAATCTATTGCTTGACTACACTATAATCTGTCTTAAACAACATACAGGATAAGATCAAGTGAGTATTCTAGATTCCAGGAGAAAAATCCAGATTAATTAAGTTTTAAGCTTCTAACAGACCGATACATCGAAAACCTAGAAATCGTTATCGTGGATCATCTCCTGTGGAAAAATAAAAAAGTAAATAAAAAAGCAGTGAAGAAGCCTCAAGTATAGAAATGTGATTACTTATGCAATGTACATTTCATCCCGCTAGCATACATGCAAATTTGAAGCCATTTATTGAGGTAACGTTGGCCATTGCAGATATTTCTAAAGATGGAGGTGGACAGTTAGATCTCCTTATCTTGGACACACTATATAAGGTTAGCCTAGTGATAAGTTATTGGTAAATTTCATTCTTTGCTTATTTCAGTTGTTGTTAAGTAAAGCTAAACTATTATGTTTTGTTCGTACAATACCCACCTCTTCCTGCTTATTTTTAATTGTTCTTAAGTGAAGGTAAACCAACCCGCTATTCATACCATTCCATTTTTAGTCACAATAAAACATTTTAGTATTGACACACTTCGACCTCCTTTTCGTGTTTGATTCAGTAAGATGCATTTCTTGTTTATTTGATAAGTTGCAGGTGCAATATTATTTTTCTGGCATTTTTTTCAGTCTAATTTCTCCTTTCTTTCATTCCTTGCTCGTATTGATAGATAATAAAAGATTTTTCCTCTTATTCTCCTGACCTTCAAGTATAAATATAGGCTGAATCGATTTATTCCATACTCAATCAAGCCTATGTATAAAAGTGTAATCCTATCTATAGAAGGAAAAGGAAAAGGAAAAAGAAAATCATATAACTAAAAGGAAAAAATATTAATACCTAGCTTGACTAGGATATAAGCTATATAGAAATATTTCTATAATCTCCAATTCTAACTGGTAATTTTGTTTCTTATTCTATTTTTTTTCTTCTGTCTCTATTGCAGAAGGGTTCTCACAACACTCACTTTTGCTTACCTCAGGTTTCTTTGGCTCTCACTATTTAATGTCCCTTGGATTTATTTTATGTTATTTTTGTGGGAAGTTCTGCTTGTGTTACATTGCCAAACCCAAAATATGTCTCCAGACTCTTGATGCAGTGAAGAGATTATGCCCAAAGAGAGCTTTATTGATAGGAATGACCCATGAGTTTGATCACCACAAGGACAATGAATTTCTTATGGAATGGTCTAGAAGGTACAATTTATTGCATTTCCTTATGGGCAGTCCTAGAAAGTAGCTTGGCCAAAAAGGCCTCACAAAGGATACTGAGGATCTTAATCATTTGTTTTTGCTTCCAGGGAAGGAATACCAGTTCAGCTGGCACGTGATGGGCTACGGATCCCTATTGAACTTTAATGAGGTAAGGTTCCATGGATCATTATACACTTTTCAGAACGGCACTTTTTGTTAGGCAGTCGCATTTATAGTTATGTAAACGCATATAGATTAATGGTTACTATTTTAGTTTAGTTTTAAATTAGTTCGCTGCAGCAGAAACTTCTAATGAAATGATTATGAGCAAAAGAATGATAAATAATCATGAGAATGAGAATCTATTAATATCCCTGCTACAATAATTAAGTTAGTGATTTAAACTGTATAGAAAATTATCTTCAAGTAAAGTATGGCTTCAATTTTGCTTTCCTTTTTTAGGGGGGTGGGAATGTTGCTTGGAAACAATTCATTATAACGATCATGTGATGCACGTTACTTGCAAAGTGTATGCCACTCAAAAAGTCAAGTGAAACAACAGTTACTGGGTTAGGATACATCTCATATGTTAACTGTGTATTATATAGTATATAGATGTTAGGTACTCTGGAGGTAAAGATAATCGATTAATATTGTGTGGGAGATTTTGTTTACTTTCAATTCTTGTCACCTCTACTATGTTGCGATGAATCAGATTCGGTAAAGAGCACTGATTAATATTGTGCTGGGATATACTTTAATTCTTCTCTCCTTTACTTCTATGTTGCAATGAATTCAGATTTGGCAAAGATCACCTATTAAATTGTTCCTGGAGATTCTGTTTACTTCCGATTCTTCTTGCCTTAACTTCTATGTTCTGTTGATTTTAGATTCGGATATGTTACTTTCTGCCTTGAATGGCCTTGTGCAACTGATCTGAAATAGTTTCTATCCTTATTAATCTTGGTGTTTGGTGCTTAGATAGTATTTGACATTTCTTAGAAAGAGATCGAAACTAAATTTTGTCCATTAAACTGTCATTATGATGTTTGGTGTGGTGTATTAAACAGGATTGAACACTACAATAGACGAAACGTTAACTTCGTTTTCACCTTTAATATTGTACAACCACCCACCTTACCAAACAGGCAATGAATGTTTTGAATGATGCATGCAGGTTAACTACGAGCAATGTATGGCCTGTCCTCTGTATATATTTATGTTTTGCTTTCTAATGACGGTAAAACGGGAATAAAACATACAACAATTTGAACAACTGCACCACCATCTCACAGAGAAGAAGCAGATGCAGAAGTGTGATTCATACAGGATTAGCAAATATATTGTGTTTTAGAACCAGAGAAGTACACACCTTTGTTAACCATAGTACAGTTTCGCAGTAGACCAATCAAGATGCAGAAGTGTGGTGTATGTAGTTGGATTGTATAACACTGGAGTACGGTATTCTCTGCTTGGTTTAATATTGTCATGGGTACACAATTGAATTCTGTTATTTAACTTACATTCAAGATTTATTCTAAAATTCCCGAGGATTTAGGTAGGTATTATGCTGTCAAGTTAACTCTAACGCATCAGGGCTAATTATTTACTTGGTGAAATTTTTAATTTTTGCACAAACTCAAGCCTGGGATCTGGGATATGTCTCTCATTTCAAATATCTAGTATCAACACGTGAGTGCTATTTCACATGCTCGCAGTGCATGTATGTCCTACTGGAGAGTGAATTTCAAGGTTCTATACGGGTCAATTTTCATTAATTTCTAAAAAAAAAAAGAAAATTAAAACAACTTGTAGTGGCGTGCATTATTAATATAAAAAATAAATAAAGTACAATTTAGGAGGGTATGTTGGGACCTCTAGGCAACAAGCTTACAAAGAATGATAGAATCAATCTAGTGTATTGGATAGACTTTTATGGACTTTCCAAAAGTCTTCAAGGGTCCTAACGTAAATATTCAAAATGTCAATAATTTTAATTACTTCTAAAAGTTCTTCGTATGATAACTTTTAAGCAGAAAATATAATATAAAATCTCATAAAAATCTCTCATTCAGTTCAAGATTTAAACTCTCACAGAAAAAGGAAGAAAGAAAGAATAAATGTCTTCAATATGTAATATCTCTCTTTCCTTTTAACGTTCTTTCCTCTTAACATTTCACGAACCCTAGAGCAATTATATAAAAATCAATATTTTTCTCTCTTGACCTCTTATTATTATTGTTTTATTTTTAATATTTTTTGTTAACCTCGAATTTTGTACCTCCAGCGTGACCAATAAATTACGAGGCCTCTCACGTCCACACAAGCTTGATTCCTGCATACTTGGGCAAAATGTTAGCCACAAGTGGCTTCCTCCCGTGGGGATGGAGTTGGTCGCGTACACTCCGACACTCAATCAATTGGGATAGCAAGAAAAGGAGTGTAGGGGGCTTTAGACAGGAGCCTCCAATATAAAAAAATGGGGTCGACTTTGAGGTTTACGTAGAGAAGAATAATAATAAGGGAGAAAGTTATGACTTGAGAGTCTAAATTTGCATTACCTTTGAATGACACATTATGTGAGCTTTTATAGTAGAATGGGGTGAATATTGGCCATTGAATGAAAGTATACATGGCCTTATCCATACGACTGTGACCTCTTGTTAAAGGCATCAAAAAATTATAAGCATTCAATGCTAATACTATTTTGTTGCCCATAAACCTGTCATGAGGCTTAGACTTAACCTGGTTGATTGGATTAGGGTGACTGTAGCAGTAAGTTGTCACACCAATCACATATCAAATATTGTGTAAAGGATCTCCTGCTAACCCCACTTGCAGTCTCTCCCTTGTATAAGGGTTCGATTTTTTCATGTGGGTTGACCCAGTCAAATGGGTTCAGCTTAAGCTAAATGTGTTCGGCCCTTTCATGGGGTCCGACAGACTTCCTCCTGGCAGAATGATGTAGAATACGGGTACAAGTCGGGTGCCACGTAGGGTATTCTGGGGCCTCGTCAGTCAAGGCATAACAATAGTCTCTGAAGTCTAAGTATGAATATTTATATAATATGTGGACTTTATGTTGAGATGTATGCTTATATGAGGAAATAAATGGCCTCTTCGAAACCTAATAGCCAAATGGGGTCTTTTGGTAAAATTGACATGGCGTTGATATGCGCCGAGGCTAGTTTGCCTCCAATAATTCCTACCGAAAGGATTATGGAGGTGATGGGAGGTTCTCATAGTGCATGGATGATGCATAACGGGTTCAATAGACTATAGCATTAGGTAGGGAGCCTCCTTATGGCCGACCTATATAAAGGAGAGTGAGCTAGAAAACCTTTAGGGAGCGATATAGGATCCTTGATAACATTGAGATGTTCATTTCGACCCCTGAAGAACGAGCATGTTTTGCTAGGAATAGGTCTGTTGCTGTAAGCGAGACTATCATGAGTGTGGGGATGAAGTTTCCATTGCACCCATTCTTTAGGTATTAGGCAGTATTACCTAGTTCCCACACAACTTTTCCCAAACGCATGGAGCTTGGTTCTAGGTTAGGGGTTGTTGGCAAATAGTGGAGGGCGATGCGGACCTAGAAATTACTATATTAATCCAGTATCATGATTATAGTGAATTCCCATTTAACAAGAATCTTTATTCATTGTCTTTTTCTTAGTCATTCCATTGACTTATTTTTTGTGCAGCTACAGTTGATCGTTTTGAACTCGACCCGTTTGAGTGAACTATTGTCAATGATATATATGAGCAGCCCATTGAGAAGAGATCCTTCAAAACTGTCGTAGCGAAGTCATCCCTTTTCGTCACACTCCCTAATGGCAAACAAGGGTAAGCAGCATCGACTTTCATGTGTTTTACTTTCAAGTTTTGAACAAGTATTGACGCTTCATCCTTCTTGCAAAGCAACATGAGAAGAAAGAATATGTGAAGTCAGACATGTTCTTTATGAAGCGTCTCGGTGAGGCGAAGAAGAAGAAGCCTCTAAATACCAGCACTTCAACTTACAAGCATTAGAGAGATGAGTTGTCTAGTCTGTCAAAGATAAATCATCTCTCTCCCCTATAGAAGAAGGGTAAAGAAAAGGTCGAGCCTCAGGAGGAGAAGCTTCAGAAGAGAAAGATGACTGTTACCAAAAATACTGAACCTCCTCCTCCCCCAAAGCACCAGACTACCAAATACGAATCAACAAAGAAGCCCATCGCGACGAACCCCATATCCTTTGTAAAAATAATAGACGTCGAGGAACAAATCGAAGAGGAGGGTGGCTTAATAAAAAGGAGAAAGGATAAGGAGATGTCCAAAGGAGGGGCCTCTGAAGAAATGGCCCAAAATTTCATGGGGGCAAGTCTGATGAGTTAGCCCAAAATTTTGGAGATGCTCCCTGTAGAGGTCCAAGCGTCCACGAGAATTCACCACAAGTATTGGACAGACAAGTGTTCTTCGTACGCCAAAACCTGTTACTCGGTTGACATGGTCGAAGCTGGCCTCACTTTGCAGGCTCGCTCACAAGGCTTCTTTCTCAATGCCTAGATGGATATGAGAAGACTACAGGGGCTCAATAAGGAGTTTTTTTCAAAAGGTAGCTATGCGAGTAGGGGTGGCAATCGAGTCGAGCCGGCTCGTGGGCTCGGCTCGTTGCCACCGAGCCACGAGCCGACGAGCCCGAGCACGAGCACGAGCAGGGGGCTCGCTAGGCGAGCCGAGCCCGGCTCGGCTTATTTTTTCACGAGCGGCTCATGGGCTCGAGCCCACGAGCCGAGCCGGCTCGTGGGCTCGTGAAAAAACACAAAAAAAATTTTAA
>CAIGRT010153362.1:0-14708 GCA_903798405.1 Fraxinus platypoda | reverse complement strand
GTAGACTACAATTGTAATAGCGTATTGACTTATTTTCTTTAATGATATTTAGTTCTAAATATTTTTGAATTCTCATTTTTGACTCATGGTCTGGGTCCGCGCCTGAACATTAGTACAAATATATACTGAACTAAACATAGACTTTCTAAGATTTAGCAAACATCATATTCTTAAACTCTTCTAAGTGTTTGTTTGCCATCCTTACCTCAATCTTTTTCCTCTCTCTCTTAATCGATCTTCATCCAATTCTCCTCTCACTGACGCTCCTCCACTGCGGGTATTGACGATTGTGAAGTTTCGTGGGTTTATAAGATTCTTGCTATTTCTGTTAAGGTTTGGTGGTTTTCTTTTGGTTGACTTATAATTACTAAATTTATTATGTTAAATCAAGCATGGATAATTTCTGAGGAAATTTAGCAGATTTTAGTTTTATGTAATTAGATTCTTACCTAATGGGTCATGGTATTATGGTGATGAAGGTGTTGATTTTCTGGTAATTTTCGGTTTCAAATTGTAATTTTGTAGGAATTTGACATTGTTACTTTATAGTTTGACACTGCGTTTTGGTCTTCAATTTTGGTGAATGAGTACACATGGAAGATGGTTGAACACTTGAACTAATTATTTATAGGCAATATTTTTTGGGTTTTATAAAACTCTCCAATGGGTAGTGTCTTAGAATTTTTCATNATTTATAGGCAATATTTTTTGGGTTTTATAAAACTCTCCAATGGGTAGTGTCTTAGAATTTTTCATCTAACTATTTATTAATTCAAACCAAAACAAGTTTTCTAATTTTTTGTTTCGAGAAACAGTTTTTCAAAATAATAAATGAAACGCATTTTCACAATCTTAAAATGGACTCTAAAAATAGAAAACCGACAACTGAAGAGTGACTCAACTTTTTACAACTTTGACTGAAAAATTAATTATACAGGCCGTCAAAACTGAAAACTGAAGAGTGACTTAATTTTTTACAACTTGGACTCTGAAAAATTAATTATACAGGCGGTCAAAACTCAATCTCAAACGAATAACAGTTAGCATCACCAGTTGTCTATCGACATTCAAGACTTGCATTCCTATGCACGTTTACTCAATTCCTTCAACACCGACAAATCCATTCCCCCAGGACAACAACTCCACGAAAGGTGTTCGATGAAATGACGCAAATAAATTCGTTCACATGGAACACCGTTCTTGAAGGATGCGCTAAATGTGGTGGCAAGAGTGATTTATTGAATTTGTTTATGTCGACGCCCCATAAGAATGAATTTTCTTGGAATGTGGTTATTTCGGGGTATGCAAAAGTTGGGGAATTGGATGTTGCGCTTAGATTTTTTAGTGAGATGCCGAGTAAGAATGGGATTGCTTGGAATGCAATGATTCATGGTTATGCAAAAAATGGGTATCCGAGAATGGCTTTGAGGCTTTTTAAGGATCTCTTGAACTCGGAAATCGGGCAAACTGGTAGTGTTTAGAGTTTGGATATGATCATATTGACCACCGTTGTTGGAGCATGCATGGATTTGGAAGTCTTGATTGGGGAAAACAGGTTCATGCTAGGATGATTGTTGATGGTATGGAATTTGATTCAGTTCTGGAAAGTTCACTTGTCAATATGTATGGGAAGTGCGGTGATTTGGATAGTGCAAGTGGTGTATTAAACGCAAGGAAGGATCCAGATGATTACTCTATGTCTGCTGTGATTTCTGGGTTTGCAAATTGAGCAGAAGTAGAGCAGCATCAGACGAATGGAAATCCAAAAAACGGGACCTCTGCTCAGGCCGCTGAACATCCTGACTTGCCATACGTGTTAGCTGTTGTGTTTAGGATTGCTGCCACGTTTACAACCTGTTTTTTATTATTCTGTTTTGAATATTTCAAAGTTTGTTTCCTAGTTTCTAGGAGGTTGTCAATGTTCTGTTTTTTATGTGTTTAATCGTGGTCTAATTATAGGACATGATCTTAGTGGTTAGTTATTTTTAAGTTTTTAAATGCAAGTACTGAATTCAATGAAATTAACTCTTCTGGGACATAATCTCTAGTGTTCATTACTTGAAAGTTTTTCTTTCTTCAAAGTTGTCTCTGTTTTTCTGTTGCAATCTTACAAAAACAACAATTGGTATCAAACCTGATTTCTTAAGGAACCCGTGAGAGTCTGAGATTGAATTCAAGTGGATGCCATGGACACAGAAGCCAGTTTTTCATCAATTGCTCCTCCAGTGTTCGACGGAGAAAATTATCAGATTTGGGCTGTGAGAATGGAGACCTACATGGATGCAATGGATCTTTGGGAAGCTATAGAAGAGGATTACAAAGTTCCTCTTCTACCAAACAACCCCACAATGGCCCAGATCAAGAATCAGAAGGACAGAAAAACGAGGAAGTCAAAAGCAAAGGCGTGTTTATTTACTGACGTTTCATCGACTATCTTCACCCGAATCATGTCACTCAAATCAGCAAAAGAAATCTGGGATTATCTCAAAGCAGAGTATGAAGGAAATGAGAGGATCAAAGTGATGCAAGTGCTGAATTTGATCAGAGATTTTGAACTGCAGAAAATCAAGGAATCAGAAACCATTAAAGAGTATTTGACAAACTTCTAAGCATTGCCAATAAGGTAAGATTGCTCGGTTCTGATCTACCCGACTCGAGGATTGTTGAAAAAAATCCTAGTAACGGTGCCTGAAAAGTTTGAGGCAACCATTACGACCTTGGAGAACACCAAGGATCTGTCCAAGATTACCTTGGCAGAGCTCTTAAATGCTTTGCAGGCACAAAAGCAAAGAAGGGTCATGAGGGAAGAAGGAGTAGTTGAAGGGGCACTGCCAGTCAAGCATCAAGAAGGAGGGAAACTGAGGAAGAAAAAGAACAAGAAGAATTTTGCTATAAGTGGCGATGCTATAGCAAACAGCAACAAGAACAAAACCGGAGGTCCGAAGGGAAATCATCCTCCATGCCAACATTGTTGCAAAAGGGTCATTCTCCTTTCAAATGCTGGAGGAGACCTGATGCAAAATGCAGCAGGTGTAATCAACTTGGTCATTAAGCTGTGATTTGCAGAAGTAAAAATCAGCAGCAAGAAGCAGATGCTCAAGTTGCTGATCAAGAGGAGGAGGATCAGCTCTTTGTTGCTACTTGCTTCTCAGGCAGTGATTCAAGTGAGAGTTGGTTAATTGATAATGGTTGTACTAACCATATGACACATGACAAGGAGCTGTTCAAGGAATTAAGAAGCATAGAGACTTCAAAAGTCAAAATTAGCAATGGACAACATATAGGAGTCAAGGGAAAGGCACCATTGCAATTGCAAGTTGTTTAGGTACAAAACTTATCTATGATGTTCTCTATGTTCCAGAAATTGACCAAAATCTGTTAAGTGTTGGTCAGTTGATAGAGGAAGGCTTCAAAGTACATTTTGAAGACAAATACTGCCTGATAAAGGATGCATCTGGTCAGGAGATGTTCAACGTCAAGATGAGAGGAAAGAGCTTCACACTTAATCCATTAGAGGAAGAACAAACTGCCTTTCCTACAAAGGAAAGTGTCACGGAGATATGACACAAGAGGCTTGGTCATTATCATCATCAAGGACTACTACTGCTTCAAACAAAGCAATTAGTAAGGGACTTACCTGTTTTAGAAGATCATCTTCCTCACTGCCAAGCGTGTCAATATGGAAAGCAACACATACAACCATTTTCAAAAACAGCTTGGAGAGCAACACAGAAGCTTCAATTGATCCACACCGATCTATCAGGACCACAAAGAACACCCTCTCTCAAGGGTAGCCTTTACTATATTGCCTTCATTGATGATTTTACAAGATTATGCTAGATTTTTTTTCTTAAAATTCAAGTCAGAAGTGGCTGGAGTGTTTTGGAAGTTCAAGAAAATGGTGGAAAACCAAAGTGGCTGCAACATTCAAGTTCTAAGGTGAGATAATGGAAAAGAATACACCTCAGAAGAATTCAATTTGTTTTGCGAGGAAGCGGGCATAGAACACCAGCTTACTACTCCCTACACTCTACAACAAAATGAAGTTGGTGAAAGAAGAAACAGATGCATACTGGAAATGACAAGATGCATACTACACGAGAAAAACTTACCAAATCAATTCTGGGATGAGGTGGCAAATACAGCTCTTTTTCTTCAGAACAGGCTTCCCACAAAGACAGTGAAGAATCAGATACCATTTGAAGCTTGGTATGGATATAAACCGTCTCTAAACTTCCTTAAAGTGTTTGTTTGTTTGTGCTTTACCTATGTTCCTCAGGTTAAGCGTGATAAACTAGACAAGAACGCAGTACAAGGCATCTTCGCAGGCTACAGTACAATATACGAGGCTTACAAAGTCTTTCAGCCACAAACGGGACATATTGTCATAAGCAGAGATGTGCACTTTGTGGAAAATGAAGAATGGAACTGGGAGACTTTAAAAAGCTCAAATCAAGTCTCAAATCAGCTGAAGCTAAACTTTCCTGTCAGTAATTTCGAGGGCAGAGAAATGAAGATTGGCAAAATGAGATGGTGGATAACATTCCAGTCAGAGGCATTAGATTGCTTTCTAATGTTTATCAGAGATGTAACATTACAGTTTGTGAGCCTGAAGTTTGTGAGCCTGCAGGTTTTGAAGAAGCAAAACTTGATCAAAACTGGATGGTTGCAATGAAGGAGGAGATGTACATGATCAAGAAAAACAAGACATGGAAGCTTGTTGACAGACCTCAAGATAGAAAAGTCATTGGGGTCAAATGGGTGTTTAGAACCAAGCTCAATGCTGATGGCTCCATTAATAAGCACAAGGTAAGACTTGTGGTTAAAGGCTACGCTCAGATTTTTGGAGTGGACTACTCAAACACATTTGCACCAGTGGCCAGGCTAGACACCATCAGGCTGCTACTTGCTGTTGCAGCACAAAAGGGCTGGAAAGTGTATCAGTTGGATGTTAAATTAGCATTTCTAAATGGTTTCTTGCAAGAAGAAATCTATGTTGAGCAACCCGAAGGCTTTGTGAAGAAAGGAGAAGAAGACAAAGTTTATCTCCTCGAGAAGGCTCTCTATGGATTGAAGCAATCTCCAAGAGCTTGGTACAGCAGAATTGATGATCATCTGCTAAATTTAGGCTTTGTAAAAAGCCTATCTGAGTCCACCCTTTACATCAAGCATTGTGAGGTTGATATTCTTGTTATTTCTCTTTATGTTGATGATCTTTTGGTGACTGGAAATAATGTAGCTTTGATTGATGAATTTAAGTGGAAATGATGAAAGTATTTGAGATGACTGATCTTGGATTGATGAGTTATTTTCTCGGAATGAAGATCAAGCAAAGTCAAGATGAAGTTTTCATTTGTCAAAAGAAGTATGCAAAGGAAATTCTCAAGAAGTTTCATATGGAAGATTGCAAGTCAATGAGCACTCCTATGAATCAAAAGGAAAAGTTGAGGAAGGAAGATGGAATCGAAAAAGAGGATGAGGCACACTTTAGAAGTTTGATTGGGTGCCTGATGTACCTTTCAACAACAAGACCTGACATCTTGATTGCTGTGAGCATTTTATCTCGGTTCATGCACTGTACAAGTGAAATACACTTGAAGGCTGCTAAGAGGGTGGTTAGATACATCAAAGGCACAATCAACTTTGGCATCAAGTTCAAGAAAAGCACGGAGTTCAAGTTGTTTAGTTTCTCTAATAGTGACTGGGCAGGATCTATTGATGACATGAAAAGTACCTCAGGGTACTGCTTTAGTTTTGGATCAGGAGTTTTTTCATGGAGTTCGAAAAAACAAGAAATAGTAGCTCAATCTACTGCTAAAGCATAGTTTGTTGCTGCAACTGCTGCTGTAAATCAAGCTTTGTGGCTGAGGAAGATATTGAGTGATCTTCATCTTGAGCAGAAAGAAGACACTAAGATCTTTGCTGATAATCAAGCTGCAATAGCTGTTTCTCACAATCCAGTTTTTCACGGGAAAACTAAACATTTCAACATCAAGCTGTTTTTCTTGAGGGAAGTGCAGAAGGATAGTGCTGTAACTCTTGTTTATTGCAAAACAGAAGAGCAAATAGCTGATGTTTTTACTAAACCTTTACCAGCTAGCAAGTTCGAGTTCCTGAGAATGAAACTTGGTGTTTGCAGTCTCTAAAGCGAGGAGGAGTGTTAGCTGTTGTGTTTAGGACTGCTGTCACGTTTACAACCTATTTTTTATTATTCTGTTTTGAATATTTCAAAGTTTGTTTCCTAGTTTCTAGGAGGTTGTCAATGTTCTGTTTTTTATGTGTTTAATCGTGGTCTAATTATAGGACATGATCTTAGTGGTTAGTTATTTTTAAGTCTTTAAATGCAAGTACTGAATTCAATGAAATTAACTCTTCTGGGACATAATCTCCAGTGTTCTTTACTTAAAAGTTTTTCTTTCTTAAAAGTTGTCTCTGTTTTTCTGCTGCAATCTTACAAAAACAACAATATGGAGATTCAAAGACTGGAAGCGACGAAAGTGAAAGCGGTTCGAGTGAAAGCCAAAAAGTACAGGTAACTAGCAGGTCGCCTCCAAAGGAACCACCTTGACCTTGTAAGTATTATTACATCTAATGGAAGCTATATTGCAATTTTTAAGGAAATCAACAATGCTGGCACTTCCTTGTCTTTTTTTTTAATCCATTTTGGCACTCCCACAACATTTTTATTGTGAGTTGTGATGAAGAGATGAATCTGTGTTAGTAATTTTCGAATTGTTTTGTTACTTTCTGATTACTTAAGTAGTTTGTATCAATTTTCTGCTGCGCTAAAATTCAGCTTATGTATGATGCTCTTTACGTGGTTTGCTACTTCGCTCCTGAATTTAGCTCTAGAAGCCTGGTCGGAGGTACACTAAAGAAGATTTAACGGGACCTTGATTCAAAGTATACAACACTTTGTGAAAAATGCTGCAAGAAAATCTGATGGTATATTTGGATCATTTAACTGAAATTTGGTTTCTTGTTCAAACAAAATGGAGCTTGCATGTTCTCGTGCTTTTTTATTTTCTTGCATGGTTCCTTGAGGGCAAGTTGGACTGAAATTCCCCAATTGTATTTTTCTTTTGGTACCTCTGGCAATTCTCTGTTGTTTGATTACTTCTGCATGTTTTGTAAGCCGAACTGAGCTCAATAGCCTTACTCTCCTGGTTATATAAATTGCCTCTCAACCACTTTAAGGACAATAAATTCCTAGTTAAAATTATTAGGAAATATTGAGATTGAGCTCCTTAACCTTTATATTGTAACTTTGGGTCCTAACCTTCAAAATTGAGGTTATCGAACCCACCATATTCAAATCAGTGAATATAGATCCCTATGCAAAGAAAATCTCAATGTGAATGTTAAAATCCATACGTTTAAATAGAAAATGCTAGCCATAAATAAATAAAAGAAATAAAATTTGAAGCAAAAAAATTCAATCTACATGGCCAAAAATCATATCCGAATGAAGTTTATACTTCCTCTTACCTTTTCTAATCCAACCAGAAAAGCTCCCTGTTTATCTATAACTCAATAATAACACCAATGAACAATGCTTACCTCTTTTAAGCTAGGACCTTCCATAATCGAAGCCAGTATATATTTCTCGGACCAACCTCGGTGGTAAATCGGGTAAAACTAAAGAGAGAGAAGATTGTTTTCATTTCAAATGTAGCTGTGCAGAAAAGAATTGTAAGTACATTAAAAGGAGCACTGAATCTTTTTTATAGCTCCTTGGAAATCATCCTATTGAATGAAGTTAATGTTGCTTTTGTAAATACTCATAAATTGTGTCTACAACAATCCCAATTTGATGCTGACCTACTGTTTGTTGTATGCACTCTGATACTCATTTGCCCCACTTCCACAACCTACATTAGCCATGCCATCTCTTGAGCCATTCCCCATATATTCCCAACCACTTCTATTTCGAATCCATGGCGGTGCTAACTTTGAATTATTCCACTTATGCTGCCTAAAGTATTTCCTCCCCAGGTTATAAGAACCACGAGGATGAACGTTTGGATGGACATTTGCACATGAAACTCTCATATCTGGTAAGTCCTTACAAGTGCCTGTATGGTTTTGACTTGAGGGATGATTGGCATGATTACCATAGCACTGTTCTGCATGTCCTGCCGCCTCACTCATTGATGCACATTTGGCAGAGGTTGGTAGCTCTCTCTTGCCACGCAGGTATGGAGGCAATGGAGGAAAAGGATGGAATGGCAATCCTGGAGCTACATTCCAACTATTAAAAGATTCTGCTTCAGGGGTCCCAAATTGCTGCATGATAGGAAAAGGAACACCATAAGATACGGACAAGTGTGAAATGAACCTCTGTTGTGAATCGCCCAATACTACATCAAATGTATGCTTCATGGGCATAGCTCTTTCATGTTCAATAGCAGTCGAACAAGCATCTGATAGAATAATAGAGGCATTAAGCGGAGAATTAAATCCAGGAGGGGCATCCTCATCAGTGTTCTGCTCTACGTCATCTGCCACGTGCGGGTACGACACCAAAGGATTATCCCATCGACTTTTACGCTTGCATGTTTTTGTACGATTGGCACCACAATCACTAGTACATGATGCATGAGATCCCTCTAACACACCAGTAATAACTGCACTGGGTGCAATGCAGCAGTCTATTGCTTCTGAAGGTTTTCCACTCCTATGACTCGAAGCATCATGTAAAAAGGGAAACCTATTGTAGTTTGAACTGTGATGAAATTCCATTCGACCAAGATCTCTGTCCATGCAGCAATTTTTCCTGATGGGCCTTCGAATCCACCTATCCCGAAAGTTCCGTGCAATTTGATGGACCTGATGCATAGTACAGGAAACCAAACTCAAATTTCCAGCCAACAGGCCAGCGATATGAAGTCATTCACAATCTTTCAAAGAATCATTGAAACAAGATATTCAAGAGTCACAAAACCCATTAGAATATCCAGCTAATAAAGTAGCAATTTCACAATAATGAAATTTCTATATAATCACCAACGCAGAGAGCATGTATGAGAAATATGGTCAATGAATGCCTTGTGGAAATTGGGGAAATTGCAACTGGTGTTTTCTATCAAACAAACCAAATCATCCTTCACTCGAACTCGAGGCAAATGAGACTTCTTACAACAAAATGTACTTTCAAAGGTCTCGTCATCCTAAAACATCAAGTAACGAATTCCAGATTACTCTAACTACTTCTTTCAAGCTATTATAAGTTACGAAAAAAAAAATTCGAGATCCTGTGTAGAGCAGCCCTTAAAAATCAAATTTACGCCATAGACAAATCTTCAATCAAAATCTCTCTTAATTTTCAGAATACATTCTATGTTCATTGAACTTTCTATATAGGTCAAGCTTTTTGAATCTAATCAATTGTTTATCATCTGCCTGTGCCTGTATAATCCATTAAATACTAGCTCAAAACATATAAAATTTAGTGAAATATGGATGAGAGTAAAACTACCATTTTATGTAGACAGTTTTATTTATATTATGCTAAGAAATAAATTCAACAAGTTTTTTGGCTCCGTCAAATACTAGAAAAGAACTTTAATGATAAGCACTTAAAAATCTATGATGCCACAACATCTTGCGTTAAATTTTGATTCTTAACAAAGTAATGGAACGGTCCAAGTTGAACTAGTGTGTTTGTAATGTAAAATATGAAGCATTACAAATATAAGTCAATATCAAGTAACTTCAAAACTTAGTAATTTTGGAAAGAAATTGTCTTGTTATTTCACAGCATCCTAGATATTTGAAACTTTAGAATGAAACTTAAAAACCACTTCATAGCTTCAAAAATAGTTAAAATCCAACCACCTCAAAATATTATGCCCTCCACCTAATTCTTACTGGACTTCAGCACACCTTGTAGAAATATTCACTACTAAACTTACATGTGAAGTTTTCATTTTCGTTCGCATTAAACATTCCTAGTTTGAGCTATTACTACTTTTTTCCCTTGTTCGGGCTTCACTATTTTCTTACTTTCTTATTTGAGCCATGGCATTACTATATCTTTTCTAAACATAACACATGAAATTATTGCAGACAAAATCGATTAAACAAAAACGAAATTGAAAGGGACATGTCCTCCAAAACACAATGGGAAGAAACACCATACACAAACTTCTAGCAGGCTAATCCAAATCAATCCAGGATGCCCGAATGCAGTTTTGTGTGTTTAAACTTTAAGATACTAATTAGTTTTCAACCGGGATACTCGAATGCAATCCAAAATTAACTATAAAAGGTTGTCAGACGTCCTTTTTCCATTCAAAAAACATGTTTCAGTCTTTGTCAAAAATTTCAGCAAACATGGCTGCAAAATAACTAATTGACATGAAATGGAAAGCAGTTTATTTGTGGTACCTGTTTGTCAGCATGTTCTGTCAGAGTTAAAATTGAATCTCTAAAGCTGCATGGCACCATTACATACAGTTCAGAAGAAACTCAAAACATAGAGATATTATAAACAAAAAGACTATAAAAAGTTACATCATTTGATCATAGCATTCCAAGGTGACAACAATTCTTTTGTTTACGATAAACATTGATGAGAATGCTTCTTGTTGATCAATTTCAGATGAAAATTTCTTCAAACAAGTAACTTCTCTTTAAATCTATTCATAAATTTGTAGAGTTCAAATCACAAGCACAGATTAACAATCCAAAACAAAATGCAAATAAGACGGTGCATAAGCAAAAAAATTGTCATCAGTGGCACAGCAAGGAAGGGGGGGGGGGGGGTTCCAGAGTAGAATTTAGCCAATTTTCATATTGAAACCTAGATGCAGAGTATTCTTCAAAGACTTACCATTATATGCTTGTCAGTCATGATTGAAAAAACTAAATATTACACTCTATGAGAAGTGTGCCAGTATACCTTCACATTCAGATTTGAACACTAAGCAATTTTTACAAAAACAATCCAACAAGATTGAAGAAAAAGTAGTTTCAATTTATTAAACATTTAATTGTAAAATGAAGTAATAAATTTTCTCTGACCTCTCCACTCCTGGACGTGGGGGACCTCCATTTATGTGCTCCAAATTAAGAATCTCCCTCAATGCCAGATGCTCAAGCACCTGAAAAATGAACAGGGACCAACCAATTTGAGAAACTTTAGCTGTACTTTCAACCAAGTACTACTCAAGAACCTGTATAAAAGTACAGTGACCATCCAATTGGAGTAACTCTAATTGTACTGCATTCAAATAAGTAATTTTGGTAGCATTACTTAAGCTAGAATATACTTAATCTGAACAAGATATATATAACACTATGATAAATCATGTTCTAGAATTCTCCAGTTTTACCCTTCATAGAGAGAACAAAAATCTCCAGAAAAGAGCAGGGTGCAATATTTATTATAATACCGCCAGATTTATGATATAAGATTCATAACCTGTCCCTAAATACTGTTAACGGTGTTCATATAACAATGTAAAAGCAAGTGTGATGTTTTACATTCAAAGGGTATTTACGCTTTCATCCAACATTAGATTCTACACTGCCCTTCCCATCTGAATTTCAACAAAGTTAGAATTTTTCAAAGTAACCATAAAAATGTTTTCTAAATGGAGAGACTGGCTATATGTCAGCCTGCTCATAAGGTATGTTTAACAGCAAGGTGTTCATGCATACAGGAAGGAGGACTATCCCAGCAGCTTGAAAACCACAAGAAAATCATAGGAAGGGTCAAGCGTGAATTTAAGGATGAGCAGTTTTTCAACCCAATAGGCTTTCCACTTGGCTTAAATTGAAAAATCAAACCCGAAGTTCAATTCCTTTTCAGATTTAATTCAAGAGTTATGACATGCTTTCAGACATACAGTTGCAGATCCATGTGAACATTATATAGTAAAACAAGCCAGTTTAGAAAATCCATATAGCTCAAACAAACTTACCTTAAGAAGCTTTCGCAGAATCGGAGTCTTAATGAATTCCCTTCTATAACGCTTCATTATATTGTGTAACATCTGCAAACCTAGAGAACGAAGAGAAAGTCACTTCAATGAAAAATGGGAACATTAGGGAAAAGAATTACTAAAAACAGGAAACACTACCGTTCTTGTTGATAATATCAATCAGAACAGTTCGTGATTTCGTCTTCAAAAGTGCATCCAAAATCATTGAAAGATCTCGATTACTACAAAGGAAAAGATCACATAAAATCATTTAAGCAAACACAAAGGGTCATTTTACTAGCTGAAAGAACAAAATAATTAATTGAATGACTACCATCCGAAGTACAATATCTGGTTACCTCTGGATGGCTTCACCATGGCCACTATTCCCTGAAGCAGCAGTTAGAAAAAGAAGTTTCAAGTAGCCTCTCGATGCATCCTGTTAGAGAATAAGACACTTTAAATTATGGAGAATGGCTTATATACATGAACAGGCAACAGGATCAAGTGAGATTGAGATCAATCTTTATTGCAATATGACAAACAACTTCTACCGCATTAGAGAAATCAGATTCGGAGCATTTCACAACATTACTTACATGTACTAAAAATTTGCAAAATGAAAACTGAAGTTGCTTATTTTTATAAAGTAGGAAAAAGTTGGATGCCCAAGAAAAAAGAAGAATAAAGGAAGTACGAGTAAGAACTTCGTAACTTACTTTTCGCTTGCTTATACCACCGTCAGGATTTAGCAACTCATTTAGTTTTGCCTCAACTGTAAGCATTTAGATGTAGAAGTTATTGCAGCAAAAAGAAAGTATAAGGAGCTCTAGATCAAAGCAAGGAACAGATAATTGTTTACCTGCTTCAAAATGGCTATTTAGGGAAAGTTCCAGTAATTTATTAGACTTATATGGTAATGCGTGTGACTTGTCCACATCCGGATTTTTTTTATCTTTCATAGAATTAATTTTAAGCTTTCCCTTATTTGCTGAAGATGATGAGCGACGAGTATTCGAAAGAGTATCTGACTTCGTTAATTCGCCCCTTTTTCCCTCAATACTAGCTTCCAATTTCCTCTTAGTTTCAACCACATCAGACAACGATTTCCTACAATATGCAGGAGTGGCCACATGGAACCGGGAGTGTTCTGCTTCTTCAGATTCAACTTTCAAACCAACAGATGCAGATCTGTTCACAGAACCTTGAGTTTCTTTGTTCATGTCCAAATGCGCAGCAGCAGCAGCAGCAGAAAAATCCTCAAGTTGACATTCATCATGAACTAAAGTATCCCTAACTTGTGATTTGACACTTGTGCGTTCATTTGGAATCAAACTATCAGAGCATAGAATTTCTGAAGCAGTCTTTAAGAGGTAAAGAGCACTTTCCAGTTGCTCCATCCTATCCTCATTTACTGCTGTTTCCTTCACAAGTTTGATTTCTCCATCATTTAAGGAAGTTTTCATAATGTCATTCCAATAATAATTCATCTCTTTGTCGTCACAGAACATAACAGGCTCCGGATATTCTTCATCAGAATCATCTTGGACAATTACTTCAGCATTTAATGGATCGCCGCCGCCACCTATATATCCCCGACAATTAGGTGAACCACATACGCACTTTTTTGCAGCAGCCCCAAACACACGTACGTAATTGTAATCAAAAGTGATTTCTTCACCCTGAACATTGAAAGTTTATAGCATAAAAGCGCATGCATTCCTTACACTACTAATCATTCAAGAAACAAGACAAGCAAAACGAATTTCTAATCAGAAACTAGAGAATCAAAACCAGCACAACAGGCTAAATGAATTGGAAAATACTTGAGCCTTCTATATGTTACTCAAAAGCCAATATAATGCCAAATGTGAGATTAACCATCACTACCGCAAACAAGAAATAAGGGGGGAATAATTTCCCAACAAAGAAAACAGCCCAACAGCTATGCACATGTCTCACATTCTTACTGAGACAACAATACAAAATCTCACAACCTCAAAGAAAAGAGCAAGCAGGTTGGATAGAAATAGAAAATGAGCCATGTTTATCGGGAGACAGAAGTTTACCTTCTTAATATCCCTTAAAGCAAATAGTCCAACACAAACTTCTCCATTCACCATCCACTGCCCAGCAGATAAGAGTTAATATTTTTCCAACACCAAAATACACGTATGAAATTATTAGTAGCTAGATCTGAAGAAACACGAACATCTGATTTGTGCTATCAAGAGAATTAATATGGAAAAGCTATATAAGTACATCGAAGAGATATGTAGTACACTAGCAGATACTGAACCTATCGTTGTGATTAACAGTCAACAAATGCTATTTGGACATAATACATGAAACAATCATAGTGAATTCAATGTCATTTATCTGAGAGAGATTTCAGCACATCACTCATGCACACACCGTCGAGTGAAAGTTACAACTTAATCCTTGTAAATTGCAGATTCCATGATAGCATTGATAATAGGTCAACCAAGAAACTTGTCCAGAACTTTTTCTAACCCACCTAAGATCGGTGCATTCTTCTCCCGTCGACAACAAAAATTTACCATGTATCGTAGAACTTTTTCTCGTCCATCTTTTTTTTTTTTGATAGGTAATCACGTAAATTTTATAAATAAAAAATAAAAGATAATACACAAGGAGTGCATTATCAAGTTAAACAAGATAGAAACGATAAAAAATTCGGCAACCCTTCTATCGGACTAACGGTTGCAACCTTAAACCAACTATACAAAGTCAAGGAAAACAATTCTCTAAATTATTCTG
>CAIGRT010153355.1:0-10180 GCA_903798405.1 Fraxinus platypoda | reverse complement strand
AATTTTTTTTGCTATAAATATGAAAAATTCTATATTTTTATAATTTTATTTATACAATCATACGGGCCAAACTGGAACAAACCGCGACCCGTGACCCGCATGGGCTCGACCCGGATGGGTCAGCGGGTGGGCCTGAGTTGTAGTCCAAAATTTGTGGGCCGACCTTGAACCGGCCCGGAACCCGTAGCGGGCGGGCTTTTTTTCACGCGGGTCATTACCGGGCTCATATGTTGTGGGTCGACCCGGCCCGGACCACTCGAATTGACACCTCTAATGCCATTTATGGTGTGTGGGCTAAATATCGTCTTCAAATTACAGGTGAAACTTCTTTTCTTGTTATGTCCTGAATTTTGAGATAACCGGCACGATTAGCTTCTGGCCACAATTTTAACATTTCTGGCATGATGGTGAGGTGGATTATACAACATTGCACTTATACGTGTACTCTTAAGCATAAAATTACGAGTTAATTTTTTGTTGAATTGACGAGTGTGAAGTTTAGTAATTAATGTCTATGTTTTTATCTCCCAATGCATGAGAATGTCACTACCATCTATAAATAGTTAACTGGCTTCACATTCCAGTATTAGTTTTCATCTTACGGCCTTCTTCTTACAGGTCAACCACCTCTAGAAGAAGTTTTGGTGGCACGGAGGAAAAAGGTCTGAATTCACTTGCCTTTATAATCTTGTTTCTTCGTTCTTCATATGTAATAAAAAGTGAATTATTCTCATACAGGAAGTTGTTCAAGAAAACAATATTTATTCTAAATTTCTAAAAAAATGGATATGGCTCTAGGACGGAAGGATTCGAACCTCCATTTGCTCTTTAATAAGATGAGCAAATTTCCTTCGTGATAAATGATAATAGAGTTCTTTTTCTCGTTTTCCATCGTACGGTATCTTTGGATTCAATTCTCTTTGACTTCCCTCTAATGTGTTATTTTCTTACTTCATAGGGAGAAATATGCGACGACAGCAAGGCTTGTAAAATGTAGACATCATTCACAATAACATAGTCAAGGGCATAGATAATGTTGCTTGATTATAAAATGTATGTATCGGTTTATCGGGGTGTATATATATATTCTTCATATATTTAGGCCCCGTTCGGGAGGGATTAAAAGCCAATTAAAATTGAAAATATGGCCGTTATTGAGTCCCACTCGTCTAATAAAAGTCAACAATAACGACTATATTTTCAATTTTAATCCGATTTTAATCCCTCCCATACAATGCCTTGTTTGAGCCGGATTTAAATCCAATTAAAATTAAAAATATGGCTGTTATTGGGTCCCACTCGTCTAATAACAGTCAACAATAACGACTATATTTTCAATTTTAATCCGATTTTAATCCCTCCCATACAAGGCCTTAATTGTAAAAAGAAAAGCTATTTGATGCCACTTGCTTCATTTAGTGGTCTACAAAGATTTTTGCACTAGTGATGCTTGCTTGTAAGAGATTTTGGAAATAAAGTTAAAGTGAAAAATAAGTTACTTGTTTTGAGGAGTAAGGTACAAATCACTTTCAAAATTAATAAAAATTATATATCCAATTATGTTTGGAAAAAAAAAAAAATTACTAAAAGTAGCTTTCACATTTTTCAAATCTTTGCCAACCATACTCACAGAAGTGTATTTTCAGTTCAGTATGGATGAAAATCTATAATGAAAATGCATTCCCAGTGTGCAAATGTATGCCACAAAAATATACAACACAAACTATTACAACTTTGTCAACAAGAAATAGCATGAAATAAGCTGATAGTTTTGGAACATTCTGGTTCCTTACCAGATTTAATGAGTGAACTAGTTACTGTATAACAACAAAATACACTTCTTCGTAATACATTTGGAGTCGGCCAAACAGACTATTACTGCACAAAGAAATGAATACAAGAAATCCTACTAATTCCATCTTAATCACAGTAAAAACTGAAAGCTCGTACCACAGAATCATACCTCGTTCCAAGATAGACTGATCACCATGTCCATCAGCTTCAGAATCACTTTATGAATGCTAACTTCGTGTTCATTATACTTTCTAGTCATGTCCAGTACTGTATATCAAACATCCATGGAATTAATTTCGTAGGTATTCCCCATAACATTTCCATCCTGTACAATCTTCCATACCGACTACTACAAACATTGCCTTAACACATAAAAACTTGGAGAACTTAGAAACGTACGGGCTGCTGAAATATGTGTACATGTATTTACTGCAAATCCAAAGTTTGTTGCTTTTCTTCAATTTCACATGTTGCAACATCTAAAAGAAGGGTTAAAAACACTGGCAGTCACTAAACTTGGTAAAACTACATGTTAGTCACTGAACTTAAATTGTTTTCCAAACTAGCCACTGTTCTTAAACTTTTTCTCAAGTTGGTCGTGAACTTAAACATTTGGTAATTTGATCCATTGCCCTTTAGTTTGACTATCGGAAAGCTGATGTGGCAGGCTAGTTGGCAAATAAGTAAACTGCCAGGTTACATTTTCTGGTAGTCAGATTGATGGAAATTGACAGAGTGACCAACTTGAAACAAAATTTAAGTTAGTGACAAACTAGAAATGAAATGAAGTTTAGTGGTCATCCTGCAATTTTACTGAAAGTTTAGTGAGCGCCAATATATTTAACCTTCTAAAAGAACCTTCAATTGAAACAATTCTGTATTGTGCTGCCTGTCAACTCTGCCTCTGCCTTTTGTGAACCTGACTATCTCCTACAGACGCAAGCCTTTTTCTTATACGAAACAAACATTGTAGAGTTATAACAGCACCAACAAAGCGTTTACGTCCAGCATTACTTTGGTGATCAGAATATGATTCAACCCTAGGGATCTCGGATAGGTTGTCATTATTGCTGAAAATAGGAGAAGATAGAGCTTCATTGTCACGAAAACTTTCCAACAGAGAGTCCAAGTCAGGAAAGTCCAAGTCAGACATTGAGAAACTTGGAGCCATGGATGAAGCCCCTAAAGGCGGTTCAAGTGAATATTCAACATTTATGGAGCTGAGTGAGCCAAAACGACAGGAACTATTTGCATGATTGATAGATGAACTGATTCCCTGAGACGAGGTAACTGGCTGTGTAGGATCATTTCGATCAATATTTTCAATGATGCTGCTATTCCAGCCATCAGAACCATCCAGCCCAGAGGAGTTGGTGGCATTTTTGTCATTGGATATGCAGGGAAACTGATGCAGAAAAGAAGTCTCATCACCAAAATACCTTATATCCCTCTGATTTTCAAAAGCAGATGCTAGTAACTTCTGTGCCTCAGCCTATGAAAATTGACACTAAATCATTAGAAATGCGGGTTTAGTCTGTTATGAGAAAACATTTGTTATCCTACAAAGAAAGAGCAAGAAAATAATTGGGAAAAAGGCAGACCTTCTCAGCCTCGTATACGCTTTCAATGGGAACAAATTGGTTGTTACGGAGTACCCCTTTAAATTGTCTCGCGGTATCAAAAACCACACCAGTTTTATATTCAGCAGAAGAGTTGTATAAGCATATCTTTCTATCGTCGATGATACATTGACGAGCATGATCCACCGTGGTCTTCCATTTCTTAGCACCCATGCCAAGTATCTGTAGACATCCCGAATATATAGTTTGATTATTTTTCCAAAATATAGAGAGTTAATTCAGACGTACATTTTATATTGATCATTTATGAAAGAAATAGTACGACATTAGTAGCCTGAGTTACAATGTAATGTATTATTTCCTAATTCTATTGTGACTATTCATCGTCACTTCAAATGTAATAAAGAGAAGATTTGGGGTACCTTGTACTCAACAAGTTTGGGATTAGCTGCAAGAATCCTTTTCGAATACTTCATTCGATCCATCACTACGTCTACTAAAAGATCCAAAACAATCAAATATTTCGCAACCACAACAGCATATGTTAATTTTGGCGTCTCTACCTATTCTAGCTTCTTTAGGTCCAAGCAAAACATGTACAAACCAACTAAGTCGTTTTTCCTTAATTTATCCTTAAATTAGTGTCAATTCCAGTCATTGATGCACTGACCCGGACACATGTGTCCGACACGATACGTGTCGAATACGTCGACACGCGATTTTTCAAAAAGTACTAACATGAAACGTCACCGACACGTTTTGATTAAATTCTTTAAAATCCATTTATATAGTATAAATTTAGTTTTATACTTGTTATTAATTTTTCTTATTAAAATCTTATTTACTAATAACTTTGAGTTAAAAATATATAATATTTCTAATAAAAAAAGAAAAATAATTATGGTTGAGTGTTCGAAGAGTATCGGTATTGACACATGTCGGACACTGAAGCGCTATCGTAGCTGAAGTGTCCGTGCAACAAAGATTCTAGTTATTGGTGCATATTGTCAAGTCTTATCTTATCCATTTTATTATGAATACCATGATGCACATACATCGAAGTTAATATTTTGTTATCTTTAATTAATGTGTTTTTTATTATTTTGTGTAGCAGGAGTTTTAATTGGATATGGAGTTTTATGATAAATTTTCAGAGTTCCTTTTATTTTAAAAGTCTAATCATGATTATGTGTTTAAATAGAGACTTAAGATTTCATTGTAAATTAAATTGATTTAAATATCAATAATATTGAAGAGTTTCTCCAAATTCTCAATCTAATGGGTATTTGTGCGCCAATAAATAGATTCGCTGGTAGATTTGTGTCATTTCTCCAAATTCTCAATCTAATGGGTATTTGTGCGCGAATCAACCGTTAGTAATCCCATGTTATTCTTCTATCTCGCTTACATCTGCATCAGGTGGCATTGTGTTCCGTAGAGACAAGGTCTCCGTGAAGCCTTCTTCAATGGGATTCATTATTGAGTAGAAATGACACAAATCTACCAGCGAATCTATTTATTGGAGCATAAAATGAATACGTCGAAGGCCCAACAATAGATATTGTAGGGTGCCATTGGAAGCGGTAGGTGTGAGGGAGGCAACAATAGAGATCGACACAATAGAGTTGTGGCATGGGTGGTGCAAGAACCGGTTTGGAATCGATATATGGAGGACTCCTACGATAATATTATTGTTCTGTCCCTTTCAATCTCGAGCTAGATGTTAATTTAGGTAAAGATTACAATGGTACACCAGTTTTTGATAAGGAGCCCGATGTCGCATGGCCCCAGAACTTTGAGGCACCACTCATGGTGGTGAAAATCAAGTTCCTTTTTTTGTCAATAAAGAAGGTAAACCACTGGAAGAAAGTGATTCCATAGTGATACGTGTTCATGAAGCATTAGGGATAGTTATTTGGAAGAAACTTCAGCTGAGATTGGAAATAAATAAATTGCATATCATGGAAGGAATTTGGAGGAAGAAAGCTTAACAAATTCTACCTAAATTGTTACCGAATGTAGCTGACTCTCGAGTTTGGAAACAACCTTGGATTTAGAGTTTTTCACTGCTTTGGAACCAAATTTGAAAAAGTGTAGAAAAACTAGATTGCTACAATTACAAAGTATTAGATACAAATGACGAATCTTTTCCAACCAGATGAGAATGATACAGGATACATAGAAGTTAATATTTTATTAGTGTTAATTAATTTGTCTTTTATTATTTTATGTCTAGTAGAAGTTTCATCAAAACACTTAAATTTTCGGAATTTGTTTTATTTTAGAAGTCTAACTAGAATTTTGTGTTTAAATAGAGAGTTTGAATTTTATTGTAAGTTGGGTTAGAATTTTATTGTAAGTTGGTTGATTTTGAATACTAAAAAAACATTTATGAGTTTCTTCAAATTCTCGATCCAACAAGTAATAATCCCATGTTATTGTTCTATCTCACATTTGTCCGCGTCAACACACATCTATCTTAAGACTTCCTTTCCACTGTGTTTGTCTTATGGTCATTTTGTCATTTAATAGCCCTATACGCAATAGCAAAAAGCATAGTGCATATGACAATTATTTGGTGGAAAATTGCCTTCTAACTTCATGGGATATTGCTATAACGTAGGGTCTATGTAGCACTTCTCCATTTTATTTAACCGGTCTAGTTCTATTCATTATATTTTTTTAAAGACCTCCATTGTTAGTCATAGAATCTAATTACTTAAAACAATTGTTCAGGACAACATGATGCTCTATGGTAACTCCAGTGTCATCTTTATTCTACTATTAGTAATATATGGCAATATTCATTTTCTTTTATATTCAATTTTCTTCCTACTATACTAATATTCTACAAATAGATTATAGAAGATGGTTCGACTCTGCAAAAAATTTCAAATATCTGTATTCTAAGTAAATATAACACAGGCAGCATAGAGACATCATAAATGACTAAATTTTTGTCCATTGAATCTATGCTGTGATGCAAAAACTGGCAAGTTGACTGCCTCATTATTTCTACAGACCGGATGAGCAATAAAAACAGAATGGTGTTTCAATGGAAACAAACATATAAATTGCAGGCAACTAAAATTAAGTGCTTTTTACTCAATATGTGCAAATAGATCAAGAAAAAGTTGATTCCACGAGAAATAAGCACTGCAAGCTTAAATGAAAGGGTATCAGTGCATTGATCAATACCTTTTGGAGCCTCTGAGGATCAATAGAGAGTAAATACAGAAAATCCCATACAGTATAAATCATCACATCATGCAGACGCGTACATGGAGCACCATCTTTACCAATGTTGTCTAATCTCCACACATCATCAGAAAGAGATGGTGGGTAGTGTTTCTTATTCACTGCAAACAGAAACCAGAAGTTACACTGAAATTTCTTCATCTCCATTTTGAAATGTCAATCCAATGCCCTAGAATTTCGATGATTTACCTCATGAATTGTCTTGTTTATAATTTGATAAGGCTAGCTATCCAAACAAAGACGTGACTAGTAGGGCAACGGCGTAGTTAGATTGCTAGGAGAAAAGGCTAAATGGTCATATATTCATGAGGTAGCATAAGGTGAATTGGACATTATGGGATAGCATTCAAAAACTAAAACAAGTTAAATCTTATCTCATGTATAGTCGAGTCCTATATTATACTGCGTACCGGATATGTTGTATATGTCACAGTGTATGATAAATTCTTAAGGACACTAAAAGACTAAAATCAAATTGAGAGCTACTTACATTCGCTGCGGCTATCTAGGACCATAAATGACTCTGTCCATGCTTCTTTCACCATACTTCCATCGAATTTATCCACCATTCTTGCCCCTAGCCTGCATTTGCATCTCTTCATCCAGCCACGATCATGTCCTAACTTGACATTGGACAATACGCCAATGCCTTTCTCGAGATATACATAGACAGGTTTAGGAAAATGAGGCTTCATCTTTTCATTTTCTCTAATAATGCTATTATTGAAGTCTTTAAGACTCTCAATATGTGCATTATCATTAGGACCTGCCTCGAGAATTAATATCTCCACCTTCGCTGAGGCTTCAGGCCCTGAGACAACAGGATTCCCGGTTACATTATCAACTAAAGAAACTCTAATGAGGTTGTCTTCTTTTCCTTTAAATTCCTTCCCTGTCAAAACAGAATCAGAGACTTTGTCTAAGAATTTCAGCCCTAAACTTCTTGGTCTTGAAAGAGTTGCCTCGTCCACTGAGTTCCTGAATTTGAATCACAAGGATGTCATTTAAAAGAGGTCTAAAAGATTAAGCTATTAAAGAACGTATACATTTATTTATTTATTTAAATTCAGTCTTCAAAACACCCCCCACATGTATGCTTAATTCATTATTATTGACAAAGACATGACATGTGCACAATTTTCTTAAACGAGTAGTGGCAAGATTTGAACTTTCTAATTCATTCTATGATATCATGTTTAACCACCTCATCCAAGAGCTTAAGCTGTTAGAGGATGTAATTCTATTTCTTTAATTACAATCTTAACCAATAAGAACTGTGGTGCACATGCATGTATATATGTATATGCAGATAAATGTTCCTAAATTGATTTTCTTATACAAGTATTAGCTTTTGCCTCCATTATTCTCCAGCTAAAATGACCAATCCATAAGTCCTCACCTATTCTGGCGAGTCGAAAACTTTTCTTGTGCTGATTGAATTTCCTCTTTGACCTGGAAAGAAAATGTAAATATTTGCCATGAAAACTAGCCAAACCGAGATTGAACAAAGAATTGTATATTAGAAGAACGGACCACAGTGTAGCAATATAATATTCGATAAGAGAGACGTCTAATTCAATACGTAGCAAAATGATGATCTGTGCACAAATCAATTTCATGAATCTGTAAGGTTATTAGTGTTAAAGTCCATTGAGTCCTCACCAAGAAACCATACGATATTAAGTGGAGTAGCCTGATTACCCTGTAAATCACTTAAGATTAGCATGACGAAGCAAATTCGAATCGTCTCAATTCACAAGAATCATATATAAATATCGATTCTTATGACTACACACTTTATAATGTAACTAAATGCAGGGAAAAACATACATGCATACATCTTTCGAAAAAAGGCGAATTTTTTAAAAAGTGTTTTTATTCACTATAATGAAAGTGAAAAGGAGCAACTAAAAAACTTCTTTAGATCAAAATTCAGACAATTGTGGATACCGCAGCTTATAAGCTGGCTTTGGAATTTTGTTCCTCACAATTTGTGGGTCCAAGCAACATTTTTTTTTGCTAAATTTGGCGCTCACCACTTTCCGAATCAGTTCTTCCACAATCGGCCCAATAACTTTCTGAACAGTACGGATCACCATCACCTCCATTTCCTCTTTCATCATCCTAAAATCCAAAAAAGAAAGAAAAGCAAATATGAAAATTGCCATTAAGAACAAGAAACAACCAATTTCAACAACAATTTAAAGCAAATAAGCAGAAACCCATTATCAGTTTCTCAATTTAATTTCCAAATTAAGACAAGAAATGCATATAAGCTCGAAAAGCTATAGAAGGAAATCAAATAGAATACCCATTGACTTACTTCCTCAAAGACTTCCTTAAAGCCACAAGTAAATGCTCAGCATCTGAACTGGTATCCTGTTCCGATTCACCATTATTAGCATCCTCTATCTGTGGATTAACCCGCATTTTTAGTGGAAGATACTACTGATTTTGATTCGTAGGCAAAAACAAAAAGTAGTTAAAATCTAAAAATTCTATTTGGTGAAGTTGAACTGATGGTCAGTAGATAAATAATAGTATTTGGTGGGTCCAGCAAAAAGCGTGGTCGATGATATGTAGAAGTATACACACCACCACACTAATTTTGTGGCGGTACCCAAAATTTTCTTGACAAATTTGTCCAAAATAAAAATATTGAACGTTCATTTAGGTCGAATATTGTCACTTGTTAAATTATATTTAGAAAATTGTCATTTGTTAAGACTATAACAAGAATTTGTTTGATCACGTAATTTAATATATCCGTACAACTTTATTATGATATTGTTGTTTAGATGATATGATATTGAGATTTTGTTACGTCAATAATTTGTACGAATTACCTAGTTCCTGTTTGGGCTCCAATAAAATTAGTTTTTAGGGTAAATAATTTTGAAATAGTGAATTTTTAAAGAACGTGTGGTTAAAAAGAAAGAAAATTTTGAGTTTATTTGTAATATTATTTTATTGAATAATGTGTGATTGAAAAGAGAAAAATGCAATAAAATCAAAATAGAGTCCAAATAGGAAATAATATAAGGAGACTGACAATTGTTTATTTACATTTTATTTTAAATGCATATTTTATGTACATATCATATTCATTTTTTCGATATATGTTAATAAATGCACAAGTATAATTGTACGGCTTGAGACTTGTTATCAAGGCTGTCGTTATATGTGTGTATGTGTGTGTGTGTGTTGTCTCCATAAATATCACGTTAGCTTGTTTCATTAAGCGTCTGTTTGAGCCTCATTATTTTTTTAGAATGCATTTTGAAATAATAGATTGATGGAGAATATGATTAAAAAAATTTTAAAAAAAGTTTTGGGTTAGCATATAATATTATTTTATTAAAGAATGTATTGTTGAAAAAAAGATAAAGAAAAATGTATTTTAATGGAGATCGAACACTGACTAAAAAAAACTGCTTGTTTGAGTCCCATTTTCTTTTGAGAGTGCACTTGGGAATAATAGATTGATGAAAAATGTCGTTAAAAAATAAGAAAAAAATTTGGACTTGTATACAATATTTTTTAATTGA